>JAHDVF020000711.1:499131-639438 GCA_022606425.2 Lepidostoma basale | reverse complement strand
CTTCTAACATGACCAACCTTTAAAATTTTGATTAATTTGGTCATGCCATGTTTTCCTCGGTCTGCCTCGACTTCGTACCCCATTTACATCATTAACGTATACTTTCTTAACCATTCTTTCTCCATCCATGCGTTCCATATGTCCGAACCAACGCAGCGATCCTTTCTTAATTTTGTTCATTATACCTTCTTCCGCTCTACATTCCTTTCTTATATCAGCATTTGAGATTCTGTCGTATATCGTTCTACCACACATACGTCTTAGGGACCTCATCTCTACCGCATTTATTCTACTCTCATCCTTCTTTTGCCAGTTCCATGTTTCGCTTCCATACATTAAGGTTGGGACCAGAACTCCATTATGAACGGCCGTTTTCACTTTCATTGATAAATTCTTGTTTCCAATAACTATTTTTAAAACTCCATTCACTTTGTTACCCGCACCAACCCTTCTTTCGACGTCACTATCCGTTCGGGCATCTGCTGTGAACATACTACCTAAATACACAAATTCCCTCACCTGTTCCAAGTTCTCTTCGTTCACACATATATTACAAACTGTCATTTGCTCTTCCCTTTCGAAAACCATCACCTTTGACTTTCTGACATTCATCATTAAATCATTTGACTTGCATACCTCATTCATTCTCGACACCAAGATTTGTAATTCGTCCGCACTATCCGCAACGAGAACGGCATCGTCCGCGTAAAGCAGACAGTTTACAGATAAATCACTCATCTTAGCACCCGCATTTATACCTTTAAGTTCTTTCATACACTTGTCCATATACAGATTGAACAACCATGGAGACATCACGCAGCCCTGCTTAACACCCTTCGTGATATCAAACCAAGGCGTGATGTCTCCATTTACCCTAACACTGGCAGTGCTCCCTTCGTAGAGAGAAGCAACCGCCCGTATCAGTTTTGTGCTCACTCCGTATTCGGACAAGATTGACCACAGTTTATCTCTGTTCACTCGATCATAGGCTTTTTGCAAATCGACAAACGCACAGAAAAGCTTACGGTTTTTGGCCATAAACTTCTCCGCAAGCGTTCGAAGTGCAAAAATCTGATCATACATCCTCTTCCGGTCATAAAAGCGCCTTGAACATCCCATACTCTTTCAGTCGTCGTCTTTTTTACTCTTTCTATTAAGATTCGGCCGTAGAGTTTACCAACGGCGCTTAACAGACTTATTGCCCGGTGATTTCCACAGTCCATACGAGACCCCTTTCCCTTATATAGAGGCATGATAACAGCCCTCCTCCAGTCAAGCGGCGTATATCCTTCCTCTAAACACTGGTTAAAGAGTCTGTATAACCACGCTGCAACAACCGGCCCACCGTTTTTAATAAACTCCAAAGCGACACAATCATAACCAACAGCTTTTCCACCTTTCATACAGCTTACAGATTTTACTATTTCGTTCAAACTTATTTCTGTCATATCTCTTTCGCTATTCGTACAACTCACATTTGTAACGCTCCTTCTCATTGAACTCTCAGTCATTTCACTGCCATATACATCTTTAAAGTATTCCATCCATCTTCCTTGTATACTGTCAAAATCAGTAATCATTCTTCCCTCACAACTCAAAATTGCTTTCGCACAACCATTTTCGGGAGGATTCGGGAGGATTGAACAAGTTACCGAATTTATCTATCTGGGAAGCATGTACAAGAGATGGAAAATTGAAAAACAAGGATAGAAAGGTTGGTGATGGCAACAAAATAAAAAGTGCATTCAGAGTCATCAGTGCCATTAATCAAAATATCTAGACTGAAACAAAAAGAATGACATTTCTGGTGGACGTGAAGAATTCGAAAAGAAAAAATAAGGAAGGAATGTAAGGCAGATGAACGCGTCCAAGTAAAATTAAAAACGGTTACTAAGATAGTTCGAAGGTACGAAACGAATGGATGGGGGAAGAATGGTTAAAAAGTTATAATATATACAACCAATGTGAATAAAAATATTAAGTCGAGGAAGACCTAGCCCCAAGTGGCATGGTAAAATTAGTCCATCACTAAAAGGCAGCCATGTTCGAAGTCGGAAAAATCGACTAGCGTGCATGCCACATTGTATGAACACGTAGGAAGCACGAGACGGGTGTTCGGATAGAACAATGTAAAACGGCGTGATGGTTAGTTAGGTATTTATAAATTCCTTCGATCGTAATGTATGTGAGTACGAAAAAGGTCACTGTAATTCGATTTTCTTTAATTTTGTTAAATTTTTGGTAGCGCGTATAGTAAATGTCGTCCAGACACGCGCAAATTGTGAAGCAAATGTAGTATTGATTAACACTGCATATCGGATAACTCCATCGCGAGCATCGTCCACTGGCGAGGGACGCCGCACCGCGGCCAAAACGGGCGACCGAGTCACTCCACAGCTATTGTACTACGGCCGACGTCACACTGCATGACCCGGGCACAACAGGTTCAAGTGTGTCCCAGTTATTAGTACGCATGAATCCCTCAACTACACAATTACAAGAGAGGGAACCGGCTTTTGCTTTGTCTTCTGGTTTAACCTTGCGAAATAAAAATAAATTAGATAATATTCGGGATAGAACTTCTAACCAGAATATAACGGTCGACTCATCTCAATTCTATTCCAGCGTCCAGTCTTTAAAACATAAAAACAAAACATAGAAAATTCGACTCCGACATCCAAGAATTAATAATTTATTAAATTGGTTCTATGCAACTATGTTATAGTGTAATAACATTGTAGTGGGTCTCTTGTTTTATATCTCGGAACGGCAGTCACGACGACACTTTACCGCTTCTGTTCTGAAATATACGGGGCTGTCAGTGCTCCAGCTCCCATATAGCGGCATATAATATTACCCGCGCACGTGGAATAGTACGTGCCCCGATATATGGTACGTATTGCATTCGGGCGAATTCGGCAGAGATCTGTAGTCGTATTATATCATACTTGCAGCACGGGAGCCGGCGCGGCGGTATTGATTCGAGGTCCGCGGGGCGGCTGGGGGGAGCAGCAGTTGGAATAGGGACAGGGCTAAGTGCACTTTCCACCGGGATTAAACGGATTGCTAAGCCAGATAGACATTCTAGTGCGGGTGGACGGCACCAATAAACGAGAGAATCTAAAGAACCGTATTTAAAGACCGGCGTTCTCCAAGCCGGGCAGTTATTGCGTGTACTAACTTCCTAATGTTTACATTATTTCTTTAATTGTTTTTACGATATGTTACTTGACCGAGTTCATATTAGACAGAGTCGCACACCGCTTTTTATTATTTTCTGTTGCTTCACATGAAATGTGAGTTGGGGGTCTGCATTTACCAAAGATTAGTGTTTTCGTATAGGTAATTAAAACTGACAGAGAACAATAATAAACAGAGTAACTATTCGGTGAATATGATCTCACGTACAAACAGGAATAGCCTACAGTGAGTAAACCAAAACTAATCTGGTTAGCTGGCCAATGTAATTTATTCGAGAGATGGCGACATCTCAGTGAGGGTGTAATTGGCTGCAAACTAATCGCGGGAATTTCACAAACGATCGCGGGAGAAACGTGTCGAGAGCTGAGAACAGTCCTCACCCAAACTTCAGAATGGCTTTAACGGGTTCGTGTGCACCCGATTGGATTCCGGGAGGACCGTTTCGATACAGAAAACTTCCACGCCAACACTCCTCGGCGGATACGTGAGTAGCGAGACTTCATTCGGGTTAATACAACAAGTATTCGCTTTCGTCAGAGTGCATCATGATACATACAAGTATAGTATCATAGCTAACTAACTATCACGCCGTCTCTCCGAAGGGGTAGGCAGAACGAATGGACCACCACATTGTTCTGTCCTGATAAACTTCTCTAGATTCCTTTACATTCATCCATCGTGTTATGCGCGTACTTCGATTTACGTGGCCGATATTTAATATTTGATTGATTTGATCGTCCACGTTTACCTTGGTCTTCCTCCGTTTCTAGTTCCGTTTAAGTCCAATTACCAGTATGTATACTTTCTTCACCATTATGTCTTCATTCATTATTTCCATGTGTTAGCTTTTTGGATAGTCTTTTGTTTGCGACAACTTTGTTACCTGCCCCAACCCTTCTTTCAATAATCCTCTCCATTCGCCCATCCTTTGTATGTCACAGAAGTCAGTCAGTCAGTCAGTCAGTCAACAAATTCATTCACTTGTTCCAGATTTTCACCATTCGCGCTAATGTTGCAGACTGCCATGCTTTTTTATTTATCTAGAATCATTATCTTCGACTTATTCACATTAATCATAAATACTAAGCAACCAGGACTTGTA
The DNA here is from genome assembly GCA_022606425.2 of Lepidostoma basale. NCBI lineage: Eukaryota > Metazoa > Arthropoda > Insecta > Trichoptera > Lepidostomatidae > Lepidostoma > Lepidostoma basale. The sequence continues at coordinate 635,135 of JAHDVF020000711.1, read as the reverse complement.
GTGAATGCTCGCTGTCTGCAAGTAGCGCATACTTTATACAAGTATAGCAGTCATTGAAATTTAGTAAACGCGGAATAATTAGATTTCAAAATACATGCAACCTTTACAAAACGCACGAAAATAATCAAACGTGTTTTATTTTGGTAAGCTGCTCAATTTGTTGGTACCGAGGGGGAAATAAAAGGTATCCAAAAATGAAAAATTGACGGATTTTTGGCGTATTTTCTTCCCTTGATACGATTTAAATAATGCGCTCACTTTTCCCGCACAAAGAAAAAAGGTATCATCAATATTAAAGCGGCTTTCAGAATCGAACGGAAAATCGCCATGTTTAAATTTTGTGGTAAAATGGAAAACGAAAAGATAAACAAAATGGCGTTTAGACACCGCGATCTGCGAAGTACGAGTATCATCAACACTTTCAGTTGAAAGTTTCTCGGCGCCGAGCTCGGTGGGGCGATATAATTTAATGGAAAGACCGAGGGCATCTTAATATTCATTATGAATTTGTTACGCCTTATAAAGCGAATCTAATGATCGACCGTTTTAAAAGCTATTTCCAGACATCAAATGAATTCCTTTCCGAATAATTCCAACACTACAGAAACAAGCGAAATATCTTTGGACGTACTTTCCTAGAATAATTTAGAGCGAATTACAAAATTAACTCTCTTCTCCCGACACTTCGCGCCAAGCAGCAACCCGACCTCGTCGGGGTTTTGTTGAGCGCAAAATATCTAATTCCACATTCAATCTTCAATTTCTCGGACGCTTAGGTGTCCGGAGCAAGTCTTCGAGAAATCCGTCATCTTGGAGGCTATCCATCTTTATGTTCCGGATGGTTATCTTCGACAGCGCCAGCACAGACTGTTTTATCTCCCAGCATGCAGAACTAATCTGCCTCTGGTGATGCCGGTGGGGAAAGCAATCGAACTGCTGAACGTGATCGCTTCGGAGATCGACGTCTTTCATATTCGTGAAAGTACGTTCAGAAGGAGAGTATCTTGTATTCCTAATGTCAAACCATCTCTCATGCGTTCCTGGTAATACACATTTATTATATTTTAACTGTTCTCAATAGATGCCTTAAACTATAATTGTTGTTTGTAATATCTTTTAAGAAAATGATTTGTCGATGATTTGATTTGATGAACCCCGTGTCCACAGTAGAGACATTATCCGGTATACCTGTAGATATTCTAGAAGCTACGAGAGTTCCTTGGCGAGCCAACTGTTTGGCTATTCAAGAAGCAAATTAAAAGGGTAAATAAGATAGTCCGAGGTCGACACAAATGTGGAGCCATATTTTAATGAGATAACTTTTCTGGGAAATTTCGAGCGAATTTCGTAACCCGCGAGGATGTAAATTACGCCGGAGAAAAAGTTAGCTCAGAAGTTTGGAGACACCGCCGTGGGGCGTGTGGGCTGTTAAACAACGACGAAACACGTCGCGTACAAAGGGGCTTTACTCCCGCCAGGTGGAAACTTGTTCCGCAATAGGCGAGCTCTCAGAGACGAAACGCCGCGAGCGATTTAGGAAAACCGACGGGCGTGAACCCAAAACAACGAAATCCATATTACCAAGAGTCGAGAAAACACAACTATTGGTTATCTATCAAAAACAAACATTCAAATGTATTATATGTAATCAATATTATGAGAAAACTGGGACTGACGTCCTGCAAAAATATTTCAGGAAGAAAATATAAGGACCCGGAGGTTTTGCCTTACAAATGAAATTCTGACGACAAATGGTGAAATTCACCGCTCCTACAACCATCAATGTCCCACATTTCAACTGGTACGACCTAAAATTATTCGATACTGAAATTTGGCGGCTTTACAAATTCATTGTCATACGGATATTGATTGAGCTAATGTTACAATCATATTTCAACCTGCGCCCAACCGACAGCGACTGCCGTGAAAATTATTCCTGAAGAATTTTTTTAATGATTTACTATGTGAAAGCAACTCGGTGTGAGGAAGAAGAAATAGACCGGCGTTCAAGTTTAACTGCGAGTGAGTTACGCCATTGTTTGAACAATTATGTAGGCACTCCATAATAAGTTCGCCTCGCATTTTTTATTAGAATTTAAAGATTGAATATAAAGGTCAGGTGGTTCTCAAGCAAGAGTTGAAAAGCTCGAAGCTTATTTATAATATGTAATATAAAATTAAAAAAATTAGTCGTGCAAACAATGAACGGCGTATCTGAAGCTATGTATTGATTGAACATATATTCCATCAAATAATGTTATTCCTAAAGCCGTGTCGTGTGAGGAGAGGACATTTAGAATAATGAAGACCAGGAGGATTGTTCCTATACAATCACAATCAAAATGAAATACCAAACGGGGTTATAATACGAACAAAGGAACCGTCAAACATTTCCTTGTTATTTCCCAGGGTGGTCGAGGAAACGGAAGGATTCCAAGAAGCTGCTTGTTTAATGGAAATAAGAGTCATACATTCGAATCAAATGCTTTGAAGAATACCTCTAATTTGGTCGAATAAAAACGTCAAACAGAATACACACATGAAGGGAAGAAAACTTGAAATATACCTAATGTTAATCTCTTTTTGATTGGCGATAAGTACCAACATCGCCAACTTAAAATCGAATAAATATTCTATTTTTAAATGAACGTATGGCGAACGACTTGGCTATTCCAATGAATCTTGTGTGAAAATCACCAATAGTGTGTAAATCCATAGGATATCTTAATGTCAAATTACGTAAAAAAATATAAAATAGATAGGTAAAAATGATCCTCAGTGCGCTACACATTATGCGGGAAGAGATAGACAGAGAGGATCGATTGCCACAAACCTTTATCTCGACCTACTTCGGAGCTGCTCCTCTCATACGCATGGCTATATCAAATAGTACACCAGACTTCATCCGTGCATGAGATGTTACCGCAGCGTGTGAAATATATAATTAATAATCGTATTACACGATTCCTCTCCTTTACAACCCTCCCATACCACACGCAGGCGTTGTGCCAGACAAGTTTTGCAATGGAAATAAAGCACGCCCGCACACAATACGATGGCCGACAATGAAAAAGTTAAAAGCGGATATATAATATATTTAATAACACGTGCCCGCGCGTGTACACTGGCGGAAATACAATAAAAGGAAAAATTCCATAAAACTGTACATTTCGGCACTTCGAAAACAGACCAATTTTGTACAATACTTAAGATCCTAAAAATTACATAGTAAAAGCCAGAGTTCGCTATCAAAAAATGTATAAAGATACTCTTGAATGGAAACCTATTTTCCGCCGAAAAAAATACCAAAATACATGCGGGTAAAAAAATATACAACTAATAGACACTTTCTTACAAGGGAGGAGATAGCCCACAAGAGCAACTTGCGTGCATCTCTTTCTTAACTATTATTGTCGAAACGTGGTTTGAATGTTTCAGTACATTATAGAGTCGCTCCGTGTCTACACCCGTACCTGGGCGGGGCATCGTAACACATCTCGACCTCGTCAGGAGATTGTGCATTGAAAGGAAGAGGGTTTACTTCTCAGTGTGTGGTTTACAATTTATACATTTTCTTGTGTAAGATGATAAATAATTACACAAAAGTTGAATGACATATATATATTTTTTTTTTGTATACAACAGGTCGTTTGAACCCAATTTCTGTACACAAATTTATTTTTAGCTATTATATTGATTCTCATAACTTGTGATAGGTAGCCAATCTATCGCCATTTTATTGTCACGTGAATTCCACACCAGACCAAAGACAGTGTGACAAACACTGCCATCGCCGGGAATCGAACCCGGGACCTTCGATATGGAAGTCAGAACTTCTAACCACTCTGCCACGAAGGTCGTCGACATATTGGGGTAGAAAATAAAATAAAAATTCCGAACACGTAAACACTATACTAACCTCAACATAAATGTTGCGACTCACGTATTACTTCGAAGTTAGGTTTGAGGTCATTCAAGGGTACGAACAGTGATACCCGGCATAGTTCTACACACCCTATACACCCCCATTAAAACTTTAAGTTCGATTCCGGTAAACTTCGCTTCGCGTTAACTCAGTTCAGAGACGCCAGGATGCCGGCGACGCGCCCCGGGGCTATAATTCCGGGAAATGCAGTCACACATGACGTAAGCACGCCAGTTTCAACAAAGCGGGCGGGGGTGTAAGTACTAAGTAGCTCGCGGCATATCCCGAGATACCATTTGGGACGTTTAGTACGAGTATAGGCAGAAACACACTATTAACACGCGACGTGGCGTGTTTACTCCCACCACCGGCAACACGTCGATCTAGCTCGTCTGGATCGGGTGGCGTGTGCGCGCATGGCGTCGCGTCGGGTGTTCATAGTGTGATTCTGTCCATAGAAAACAATACAATTTGATTCGACTCAACACGCATCACGTGGCATCGGGTGGCGTGGCGTGTTAATAGTATGTTTCTGCCTTTAAGCTTGCGTTTAAAATATGGTATAGTAGGTACAAGATATGTTATTTACTTCATATCTCCTATATTTTCATTCACTGTCTGAGATGAAACCATATTTCTACAAAATGGTATATTATTAAAAAACCATTATTTTTAATCATATAGTTGATTTTTTTATTTTTAATACATTTTTTTCATTAATAAAAATATTCTAATATTGTACGAGCAAATAAGTGATTAGTTGTGCACTGCAACTGTTGTACACTGCAGTTGTTGTACACCGCAATTTCGAAAAGCAGAAATCCACACGTACGCAACCCCTGAGTAACCCCTGTGGCCGATCCTCCTATATTTTATAGAAAAGCTACTGAGTAACTAATAAAAGTAATGTATATTTTTTGTTTTTAATCTAAAGTTAAGTACGAGTATATACGAGGAATATACATAAATGTGACTATAACATCAAAAATCGTGTATTACTGCGTTATTGAGATATCACGCCCACCCCACGTAAACCGCAGTCGCCTCCAGATGACCATAAAATAGATTGCATCAGACCAATGCATCAACCATAACCACTCCAGCCAGAGAAGGGAATTTTTCAATTAATTGACCTGATACCATGACGCCCGCCGGACACCTCTGCACAGCGGCCGCCAGCCGAGTATGGTAGGTACTATCCGGTAATTAATTAATGCAGCAAGTTCGCTTACCTCAACCGTTTCACCTTTCCGGAATGGAGGGGAGTGAGGCTGTAATGAATTTCTATTAAGAGCTTTCAACGTTCATCCGCAGGCATTATCAAGAGCGCGAGCAGAATATTCAGAGGTAGTGTACCTGTAAACCTGTACATCGTAAGGACTAATTCGGTATTAGTGTGAGTTGGAAACAATATTCAATCGTAAGATTATTTTTATGGTTTAATTGTATCTCAATAGATACGAAGATGTAAATTTTTTTTTTTTTTGTTTTAATTTTAATTTAAAAATTTATTTGTCAGGCGTGGTGGTCGTAAGAAAGGCGCAATGGGGAATGTTGTTACCATAAAGCGATCGCTTAATCCAACCAATGACAGGTCATATATAATAATGGACGGTATATAAGGCGTTGCATGGAATGGCACCAGCTTATATATCTGAACTCTGCATCAACGAGAACCTGAATGCTAGACTTCTACATTGCGATCAGCTAAGTTTTCTGCGATCGGTAGATTGTGCCAAAACGCTGTCCAAGCACAAACTTTGGCGACCGAGCCTTCGCGGTAGCCGGCCCTTCAGCCTGGAACAGCCTTCCAGCAGACCTTAAGTGCATTGAGAATCAATCAGAGTTTAGATCGAGACTCAAAACACACCTTTTCAAATAATCATTTCCTGACAGGAAGGGCTGATCGATTTCGTCGGGTGCAGCCCTCATACTAAATATTTTATATATATTTTTTATCATTATTATTATTATTATTATCTAGTTGATAAAACGGAGCATCTTCTACAGCGCCCTTGAGATGAGCAATTCATAAAAATGGCGCTTTATAAACTATCCAATTTATTATTATTATTATTATAAGTCCTGTAAACGCCTCGGACACCATATTCTGTTCCCAGAAAAACAATTTACATCTTCGTCTCTATTGAGATACAATTAATCCTTAAAAATGATTAACCCGCAATGGGTAAAATCCAGTATTTGTCTACAAGTATTTGTATACCTACATTCAAAAAAACAAATTGTAAGATTATTTGCTTAGATCGATTAAACAAAATCAAAGATATCACAAATTTATACAACGGAGGAATGTCTACATTTGAGAATATTTTCCTTAGCCCACGAGATAGTTTTACAGTACCATTCATCGTTAGAAAATTTAAAAAAGTAATATAATGTTGTATAATAGTTTCGCCGGCCAAAGAGTGCGAATGGGTAAAACTCAGCTAGTATGGCAAATCGTGAAAAGTCCTCTTAACAAAAGCATATTTCCTACCGAAATAGTAAGAGTTTCGCAATGTCAATCCGTAGTATAAACGGTTACTACCGTCCTCGGTCTTAGCAGTCGACACAGGAGACTGTCTACGTATAGCTTCCTGTGTGAGGAGAGTAAGTACACCAAGCGCTTAACGAAGCGGCGGGCGGGCTGTGGGGGGTGGGGTCAGAACAAAGAGGACTCACAAGGAAATGGGAAGAAATTATGTTCGCCTGCTTCTTTTTATATTCATTGTCGTTTTATGGGCACGTCTTCCATGCATATTAGAATCAAGTACCCGACTAAAGTTACAAGTAAGTATTTACTCACAACATTATGGAGATACTTGCTGCTATTATAATCATAATAAATATATACGTCTATGTAATAACTTCATTCTACATTCATTTTGAAATCCACCAGATGAAGGGTTCCACTGTCGTGACATACGCCACCAGAATACATCATACAGCTCCCATACGATCTCCCTCCACAGATGGACGATATTCTATCCTTCCCATGTCGATCACGTGCCCAAATACCAAGACGCCATTAACAGTATTGGAAAATCTAGAAAAGCCTTTTAGGAGAAATATGAGAGAACGTTCTCGTGAATACTCCACATGTGGGAAAGATATATATTTAGAGCAATGTTCTTTATTATTGTCCGTTTTAATCCGACGCGTCGTGTACCTACTAACTGAAAAATTTAGTAGCATATGGTAAATTGTACGAAGAAACAGCACGGGAAAAATAAAACGGGAAGAAGACTGAAACGACTAAAATCCTTCTTATTTTATATCTATTAAAATATATTACAATCGTAAAACCAAATGGAAGACATTCGGACGGCTTGACTACAGTGGGTCAATTTTGCTTTTGAACGGCCGTTACGTTGAAAGGGTGGAAAAATTTAAATACCTCGGCAGCATACTAACGCAATCTCTTGACCCAGATGTAAAGATAAAATGCAGAATTGAGGCAGCGAGAGCTACGTTTAATAAAATGAAATCACTCTTCTGCAATGATGATATAAACTTGAAACTCCGCCAGAGAATGATCAAATGCTGTTTTATTGTATGGATGTGAAACGTGGACCTTGAAAGTCAACTCAATGAACAGACTGGAAGCATTTGAAATGTGGCTCCATCGCCGAATGTTCACAATTCCCTGGACAGACATGGTAACCAATACCGAAGTCCTGAGGCGAGCTAGAGTTGACATGGAACTGTTATCAACTATCAAGGTTCGGAAGATTTCACATCTGGGTCATATACTGCGTGGGGAAAAGTAATCTCCAACTGATATTGGAGGGGAAAATTGAGGAACGCCGAGGACCCAGTAGAGGGAGTGTGGAGGAGCTGTTCCGAGCGGCGCAGGACAGGGACAGGTTCGTCGAGGTGATCGCCAACGTTGGGGGGACCCGACAGGGCACTTGAAGAAGAAGAAGATAATACATTATATTTTATGCAATTTACATATTCAACCTCGCTAGGGTATTATCAAATGTATTCTTTCATAGGTGTGAATGATTTCATCGCAGTAACATTATTTTTCTTAGCAATCCATCAAATGATTTCTCAATGAAAATCCCAGAATTCAAGAAACGACCTTGTTTGGACTTGTGTTCCACGCGCTAGACATTGACATTTGAGAATAACAAGTGATGGAAAATGCGCGTGAGGCGGAGAATGCTCCCACTTGCCGCGCCCTCCAGCTCTGAACCCGAAATGGCGACGGCTCCTTCGAATGTTCCCAGTGACCGTTTAGCGAACCACCGAATGACACTCGGGCGGGCGGCCTGGCTGACGGGGGCGAGGAACGAATCATAAGATAGCCCCGCGAGATCAAAATCCTTTGTTCTAGAGCCATTTTACACTAAATACTTTTGTAGGTTTGGACAAAAAGGTTAAATATAACACCGTAACGATTAGGTTAGAACAAAGGTGGTCGCTTTGGATAACTTTCCCCAATTAGGCTACCAAACTAACACGCCAATTTCCCTAAAGGATAGCCAGAGACGACTATTTCCTTCACACTAACACAGCGAGTCATGTACACAAATCGATTTGATCAATTTTTAACATGTACAACTCTTCAATACAAAGATAATTATTTTTTTAATGCCCCTCTGGAAGTTCCTCGATTTTACAGTCCATCCACATAGTATAAACAACTACTTCTCTACAATCGTGTGAGCTCCACCGTATTATTTCTGTTTTTTAACATTCTTTCGTATCTTATTAGACGAGTTATATAACGGATTTACAAGCCTCTTTATGCTATGATTTCAGAAAATAGAACATAATAAATACAAAAATTACGAAAATTTGTTTTTTTCAGTATTATTCGCTTATCTGTTGCAACATGTACATGTGCAAATCTACCGATAACATTTCATAAAAATAATAATAAAAAACAGCTGCTATAACAGTACGAATTTATGTACGAGTATGTACTATACTCGTATATGTAAGAATCTCACATGAACAAAATATTGATTCGCTATACACCGACGGCGTAACTGGAGCAATCTCTTTTTATAGCCTACACTCGGCAAGTTTCCCACTCGGTTCCGTAGTGTAGCGGTTATCACGTCTGCTTTACACGCAGAAGGTCGCCGGTTCGATCCCGGCCGGAACCACATACTTTTTATTTTACAATTTACTATAGATTTTTTTTAATTTTCTTTGGTTCGGTTGACAATCGCCTATATATTTTTAGAAAGGCCATTACATCGCATCGTATTATAACCCAAGATATATTAAATTAACGTCACACACCTGCAAACAGAAAAATAAAACCATAACTGCAACCGATATAATTTAGAACATCGGTGTATTATCTTGGTGTCAGGTGAAATTAAAATATGCATCACATTGAGGCCACAATTGTAACACCAAGATCAATGGATCCTGCTCACGTATAACAAAGAGTGTGTAAATTTGGTCGTTGAATTCAACCTTGAAAGCAACACGAACACTGTTGATTTATGAGTGTTTGATGTAGATTATTGTATTTCGAGGGAATTATTTATAAAAATGTTAATATTATTTTGACTTTTTTTAATAACCTCCAGGTTACACCTTAAACCCATAAAACATCTATTAAAAACTTCACTACATTTTTGAATATTGAAGATTGAACATTGAACACCATATTGAAGATTGAACACCATAGCGGAGAGGCGCGCAAGATAGATTGGTCATGTGTTGCGACACGAATGTTTCCTGCATAATGTGTTGGAGGGAATGGTCGAGGGATCGATTGGCAGAGGACGACCTCGCCAAGAGTACCTAGACCAGATTTGCCGAGATATGGGCTGCACCTCTTATGCGGAGTTGAAGTTGAAGAGAGTTGCCGAGGACCGAGCGGAGTGGAATAGGAGATGCGTCGCCTTGCTGCAGACCAATCATTAGATTGAGACCGAAGAAGAAGATGAATAAAAAAAGATACAAATGAAAGGTCTGTTTTCTAACAATTTTATTATATTTTATGGAAAGTACCTTGCTGAAACATTATCAAATAATGCCTGTAAACGTGGCGAAACAAATCATTCATATAATAAAACTTACGTAGAACAGACGTTTGCATTCGTATCAATAATATAGAGTTTTACAGCATTGTTTAAGAAACAATAAATTATATGAAAAAAGATTACGGTTGGTTTTATTTATACTCGTACATAGGTACGCGTTTATATTTTGTATATAGAATTCCTTGTTTTAAAGTTCTTGCTGGTTAAGTGCCTAATTACAGCTCATTTAAAAAAACGGTGGATACGTGTAACATAAATTAAATAAACACAAAAGTCCGGATCGTCCATGTCAACGTGAGCAACATCAAAAACAACATTATGTGTTATTACATTATGTGCTAAATTAAAAAAACGGTGGATACGTGGAACATAAATTGAATAGACAATATGTACACCATCTAAAAATAACATTTTGTGTTAAATTATTTTTATTTTGTTATTTTATTTTATATCATTGTATTTTATATTATTTGTTTTAGATTTGTTTTGTGGGTGTTGGACGATCGAAGTGTGCGCGGGAGATGCCTATTGGTGGCGATGAGGTTCGCAACCCATCACACCGTGTCTCCCGCGGGGCGAAAAGAGAAGGATGGAGTGCCGCATCAGTAAAAGTATGACAGTCCATTCTTTCTGCCTACCCTTTCGGAGAGACGGCGTGATGGTTAGTTAGTTTTTTTTTAGAATTCCTCAGATATGTGATCAAAATATTTGTATATAAACTACGATAAAAAAATAAGTTAAAAGATAATATCCAGGCAGTGGTGATCGGTCTGCTTGTGGTCCAGGGCGGGCATACCATCATATTACCTGCATATTAGCCGAGTTCTTCTTTGCAATAGGGAGCGTTGTTTCTGCTCACATTGTGAAATGTTTTACAAGTTCATATACTAATACCGCCTCCGCCCGAGAATGATCAAATGCTATGTGTGGTCTGTTTTATTGTACGGGTGTGAAACTTGGACCTTGAAAGTCAACTCAATGAACAGACTGGAAGCATTTGAAATGTGGCTCCATCGCCGAATGCTCAAAGTTCCCTGGACAGACATGGTTACCAATACCGAAGTCCTGAGGCGAGCTAGAGTTGACAGGGAAATGTTATCAACTATCAAGGTTCGAAAGATCTCACATCTGGGTCATATACTGCGTGGGGAAAAGTACCACCTTCTCCAACTGATATCGGAGGGGAAAATTGAGAGACGCCGAGGGCCCGGAAGGAGACAAATGTCCTGGCTGCGAAACGTGAGGGAGTGGACCGGCATCCGAAGTGTAAAGCAGCTGTTCCGAGCGGCGCAGGACAGGGACAGGTTCGCCGAGGTGATCGCCAACGTTGGGGGGACCCGACAGGGCACTTGAAGAAGAAGATATACTAATACAATTACTTAATTTTGTACTTAATATTAATCTTTTTTCCAATATTAAGTATCTTGTTTCTAAGAGTAGTCTTCATAGACTATCTGTAATCGGCAGCATTTAATGAACTGCGGTGCTTTACGGCATTATTACGATCACTTCCCATTATTTGATGAAGAAGCTTCATTTAACGATGCCTCGGAAGGATATTAAGTCTGACCGCCCCATAAACCGATATAGGCGCGTAAGATGTACATATACGACTACAGACGCGATCGGTTCCGGGCAAACATTACCCCGCAGTGCCTAACTAGATGACAGGTTCCCCAAAAACTTTTTAAAAAATGTGCTGCTTCATGCAGGGTGCGGCAGCATAACTTCCTTTTTTAAATGTGCGCCATTCAGTCGGTTGATGTCGTAGCGGAGCGCTATTGGTCTGGTTCGAGAGGCGGAACTATAATTTTTTGTCCCGACACAGTTTAGTCGGCATCATGCGTTGGAACAGTGAGGAGCGTGTGTTTGCCGTTGAGGCCTACTTTTCGAACATGACCAACCTTTAAAATTTGATTAATTTGGTCATGTCATGTTTTCCTCGGTCTACCTCGACTCTGTATTTCATTTACATTATTAACGTATAATATCTTAACCATTCTTTATCCATCCACGCGCTCCATGTGTCCGAACCAACGCAGCGATCCTTTCATATTTTTGTTCTTCCGCTATACCTACATTCCTTTCTCATATCAGCATTTGAGATTCTGTCGTATATCGTTCTACCACACATACATCTTAGGGACCTCATCTCTACCGCATTTATTCTGCCCTCATCCTTCTCCTGCCAGTTCCATGCTTCCCTTCCATACACATTCCACTTGGAAATTTAGAATGTATTGATGTTTACAGGGTGTAGTTAACAGGATGGACACTACCCTCAATCATGAGGAATACGACTGAGAAGAAGAAGATCAATTCAAAAATAAGTTTATTAACTCCATTCTTGTTTTTTTTAAATATACAAGACGATATTTGAGAAGCGCTGAATATATATGTGAGATACCAAATACTTCATTATGGGTCAATAATAAAACATAATAAGGCTTCCGTTTACTGGGGGGAAACTTAAGGCACGCTGTAATAGATTAGAAAAACATAAAGAGAATTTTATAGGCGCCGTCAACAAATGATAAAGTTTTCCTTGTTTTTATATATTATCAAGAACCTTCTGAAATGGAAGGTTTAAGGTAGGAACAATCATCAGCGGTCAGAGCGAGGTAAAAACAAAGATAACAAATATTTCGCCGTTTGATCTGAACCATTTGAATTCTACATTTGTACTTTGTAGCAGAAATACTTAAAATATTCCATTTAACACGCGAGCACTCGCATGTGTGCTGGTTGTAGAAACGTATTAAATACCGAATAAATTATGTCGGATTGTCAGGCACAAAGGAAGAACTGAAATTCCTGAAACAGGTATTGAGATATAATGAAGTTAAACAGAGAGTATTTGAGTTAACGGGAGCATTTAATGGAAACAGTTCGACAGTAAAAGTGTTCCGCTATCAGATAAATGGCGAATGGAATAAATTGCGGAGCCTGTGGGTAAGTCCCGGGGCCACGGGAAGGGTGGCGGGGAGGGGCTCCAGGGAAATAGGAAATTTGACAATTCTGGAAGGAGGACTCCAGGAGCGCACAATTGGAGGTTTTATTTGTTTTAATGAAGTAAATAAATCTTTTGCGGAAATAAAATTAATTATCCCCCCCAAGTAGTAAGTAAAATATAAGATATGTAACGGCCTCACTAGTTATTAGGGTTTATTTAGATTTTGAAGTACTAGGGCAGGTTCATCGCCACTAGCAAACATCTCGCCCAACAGTCGGAGGAGGAAATCCTAAATGTAAATACACGCGAGGCTTGGCAAGCTCTATTAAAAGAAACTGCGAATAAAAACTCGGGCGCTGGAACAATCAACAGCGGAGTAGGCAGCGCCACTTTGCATTAAAACAGGGAAGAGTCTCTCCGCCCGCGCCGCGGCCACTCCGCTCCGATGGCGAGAGGATAGCCGCACAGAGATTCGCTGCACGGAAACAAAAAAATATCAAATTTGGTAACGCTATCGTCACGAATACATTCATAGATATTTGGAAAATCGACAAGAAGTTCAAATTTCTAATAATTATGAAATTATTATATTATAATTTTTACGGTTTCTAATTATGATTAAAGATAAAGGCGGTCGTGAATAAATACCAGATATTAATGTATAATCTAAAGTTTTATACTTAATAATAAAAATAACTACTAGAATAAACTGGATCATTGTTTCTTAATATCACCTAACCTAACAATTTCATATTGGCTCTAACGATAATCTATACCATAGATAATATAAATGTAAAAATGTGGTCAGAAACTCTACAATCCGTATTGGTGTCACTTGCAGCACTGTGCGCTGGTCCGACGAATAATTTCGGCAGAAAGAAAGCCCCCGAGAAGTTGATTAAAACTCGCCCCGAATTTCTACAAATTCAAAGGAACGAAATTAGAGACAAAGAGAATTTGCTCCGAAAGTGAAAGGTTAAGCCCACCGTTACTTTTGGGCACAATTAACACTTCATTTAACTAAATAAGTACCTGCGGCTGATTTGGCGGGAACAATTCCCTGATGGATCTTTTGTGTACGGCTGGTTTAGCGTGTGCGGCGTGTTGTACAATAGCTGACGAGAATTTGAATTTGATATTTCACTAATTACAAAGCACAACGTTGGGTACCCAACATTTACACGAAGGTGATAAAATGAGAACACCTTACACACTCAAAAATACTCGTAAATACCACTCATTCGCACTAACTACATAATTAAGTTAAGGACAAACTGTTTGGCGATTAGGTTCAGTTTGAGAATACCCTCGCAAGGCGAAGCAAATTTGACACAATTTATATAAATGAAATCCAAGTAAAACCGAGGATTAATTGTATCGCAATGGAGACGAAGATGCAAATTGGAAACAGAATATGGTGATCGAGGTCTTTACAGGACTTATGACCTGTCATTGGTTGGGTTAAGCGCACGTTTTATGTAATACAAGATTCCCCATTCCACCTTTTTCTTATGACCACCATGCCTGACAATTTTTAAGTTGTATATATTAATTAATCTGTAACACCACACTTCACATGGTAGTTTCAATCTACACACTAGCGCCATCTATGAAGATTGGATTTTAAATTGATAACCCGCAATGGGTAAAATCCAGTATTTGTATACATTCAAAATGTTGCAAAGTAAAACCAGTTAACAATCGTATTTACTATTATAAATTAATAATGGAGTTTTACAAAACCAATACCTCAACCATCGATACATTATTAAGATTTGAATTCGTATTTTGGTCCAATAGATAGACAAATATCATATAATCTGTAGTTATAATATAATCACCCAAATTCAATTTGAGCCAAAGATCCAAATAAACATCAACTGGTGTCAATAGCTTGGCCGCTCGACTCGGAAGTCGCATATTGATCCCTGTCGGACGGACCGCGCGGTGCCCGCGGGCTGGAGGCCCATTGGGCCAGACGTCTCGTACAGCGCACGATAAGCCGGAGGTCCCTACCCCTCATCACACATGGCTGGAGGATGCGAAGGAAGATGACATCCGCCGAGATCGGATTACATATTGTGTTGTATTATATCGTATGTAGATACTCTCACATACACAATTCGTGACTCGCATAACGCGGAGTAGCTCCAATTTGTTTACACAATGGAGTGATTCGGGTCTTTCGGGGGACTATGGAGTCCCCCGAAAGCAGGGCTGAATTTCTGAAACTATTGTACAATATTTGTTTATAATAAAAGAGGATGCGACCAATTACCATAGTGTTTTTTGCAAACTTCATTGGTATTAAGGGGTTAGAGGCAGTCAGAGGTATGAAAAAATAGTATTTTTAAATATAAAAAATGTCAGTAATTTAATTTATTTTGAAAAACCAAAAATATTTAATTATCATATTTAATATTTTTGGTAGAATTCACGGGACAATAAAATGGCGATAAATTAGCTACCTATCACATGTTACGAGAATCAATATGATAGCTATACCCTTTACATCGCGCTGTAATGATGTTAAAGAGCGATTCAACAAAATAAAAATAAAAAATATGTCATCACAACAATTTGGGGGATATTCTGAAAACAACCCATTTGAAATAAAAAAATGGCGTTATTTTATCAAAATCGGAAAACAAAATATTTTTAACCGAATGAAGAAATAAGGTAGAAACAAACGTGTCGATTGTAATAAGATTCGTTGGAAAGGGTGGCCGACTCGATTAAACCAACAAAATCTCGTTTTATCTAATCAGTGAGAATAAGAAGCAATCCGCGTCCCAGACAGCTGTGTTGCCCTCGCCATCAGCCCTGAATATGCGGCCCTCGCGCTCCACTGGCTCGGGATATTCAAATAAAAAGGACAAAAGTCAATGTCCTAGTTCTGAGTGGATCCAGCCTCCAGCCCGGGAGGGACTGGGGAAGGAGATTAATGGGATAAGGAAAGTTAGATAGCTATGGAGGGAGATGACGGAAGCTGATGAGTTGAGACCTTTGGTACCCAAAACTCACTGACACGAGCGAATAACAAATTCATGTCAAACACACGCGTTTATGGATCATTATTTATCAGCATGGATCTTGTGCTTCCGAAAGCGAAAAAAAAATTAATAAAAACTACGTTGGCTTATAAATGTGCGGTAGAGAAGTATTAAAAATATTTCAAAACTCATAGAAACCAATCAAAACCGGTGTGGTGGATTGAAACCTAATCAAAGTAGAATTTACAACTCTACATACAAGTGAAACAAGAATACAGATCGTCAAAGCATTTTGGATATTTTGTATCATTAATAAGACCCATAAATCTAATTAGTGTAACTTTTACGTAACTATCGATCCAGCTACGTAATGGAGGAAACTTGTCATAGCTCTCTCCACAAGTAAACCTTAGTAATACTTTGGTCACCTAATGTGGAATGAAAAGTACAAGAATCTGCAATTATAACGTTGTTGATCATCTGACATTGAAAGAGGATAGAATAAATATTACATAACGAAGACATAGGATTAAAATAATTAACTTTATAAATGTTGTAATAAAATTACATAAATTCGTATCTAAAAACCATAATTGCGGTCTAATAATTACGTAAAAACAAAGCAGGATTACACCCAGAGATATGTGTAAAGTGTTAGACATGGTTAGGTACTTTCTTAAGTAATGGGGAACTTGAATACAAATGTCCATAGACAAACTCCGAAAGTCCTATAGATTAGTGCTATAATCAAATCAAATCAGTTTATTTTCTCAAAAGACATTACAAAATTTTTTTATAGTTTAAGGCATCTATTGAGAACAGGTAAAGCATAATAAATATATATTACCAGGAACGCATGAGAGATGGTTCGACATTAGGAATACAAGATACTCTCCAAAGTCCAGAGTATTTGTCTTCTGAATGTACTTTCACGAATATGAAAGACATCGATCTCCGAAGCGATCATGTTCAGCAGTTTGATTGCTCTCCCCACCGGCATCACCAGAGGCAGGTTGGTTCTGCATGTTGGGAGATAAAACAGTCCAACCATCCGGAACATAAAGATGGATAGTCTGATAATGAAGTGTCTATGCTCATAAAGGAGGCGGGGGACGGCGTTAAGATTTTGCAGGTTCTTAGGGGATACAATGAAGGTAAAGTACATAATCTTGCTTCAGAAAATACAATCTTTAGTAATATCTTATTATTGGACGCTCTAAATACGAATCAATAAGATTCGCACGCCGTACATGCAATGTTATGACTTCATTTTGAATATATCATTTCCAAGAGTGTTTTTCTTTCCACGAATTCAGCTCATTCAGTTCTACTCCTACTTTTTTAAAATAAAACTGTAAAATCGTGTGTACTTCGGGCCATGAGAAGTGTGTCATCAAATCTATTGAAAATGTATTGTTTCTTGATAATAAAAAATCTATATTATACATATAGTATTGATTAAAACGTCTATTTTCTAGAATTTTTATTATATTGTATGAAAGTAACATAATCCGACTTCCTAGGACAATATCAAATTCATGACATTTGGTAAAACTCCAATGAATATAACAAAATACAAAGAAAACCGACGTGTTCATACAAATTTTAAAAATCTAAATGAGGCGGTGGCGACGACATAACCACTGTAAAAGTTTTCTAGAAAAGAGAACCACGCTATCCAATAATGTTAGAGACATCTCAATTCACGATGAGCATTTAGGTTTTCATAATATTATTCAAAATGGCGGCGTCTGCGAGGTTCGTGGTTGTAATTTGAGTCACGAAAATTTTATTCAGTAGACACTATCGCAGAAAATTTAATTTCTTGACATTCAACGGACCCCAAAAGTAAAACCAGAAAAATGCGGGAAATGTAATTTGTTATTTCTAAAACTAAGCTACAATCGCCTTTTTATCCTTTAATAACAATATTTAATTAACAAGTTGGTCTTGTGAGTGCCTCTACACATCGAAAACATACAGCATTTATTCGAGCCACTCCGAGAGAGCTGAAGTTGGTAACGCTGGACATCCCTTCCCCTGCTTAAATCTTCCAAGAACAACATTTAAGAGTCAAGAGTAATTAGTCCCCATTAAAGTTATTTTTAATACCACATAAAATATTTAAACTATGCTAGAAGCACCTTTATCTACGGACCATTAAAATAAACACCGAACATTTCTCACAGAAATATAATAAATTACGAAATAATATCCTGTTACGCCTGAATTTATTTTCCCTGTTTTCGTAAATAAGCCTACCATCCCTCATGAAATTTAAAAGCCTTCGTCCCTTGTTTTACCGCAGTTAATATTTGAAGACCAAAAGGCTACTCTCGTTTACGTAAACAGCCGGAGAGAATAAATTATTTCTTATTTAACGAAATTATTAATCAATATTTTAATTGAAAGCGGAATCTCATCAGACGCTAATTTATCGTGGGAATTTCTTCAAGTTATTTAACTATTATAATAAAACAGGTACATTTGAACAGATCTAGTCTTGTCGGGGGGAGGGGGGCATATGAAGATTGTACTGATATGTACGGTTCAAAGTGAAGTAATTAATAAAATACCTACAATAGATTATATAACAAATGGTATTATAATATGTTATATCGTATCAAATTGTTTACTTAATCAAATGATTTAACTGAAATCTCTCGATGAAAGTTCATTTTAAATAATAATGAAATAAAACGATGTTTTTTTTTATAACTACTTCCACATTTGTCTTTATTTCGACAGCGACCGGTTTCGCCAGGCTCGCTGGCATCGACAGACTTGTCTCTGTCGAAATAAAGACAAATGTGGAAGTAGTCATAAAAAAACATCGTTTAATTTCATTATTATTATCAACTTTGTTATATTAAAAAAGACCATTTTGTAAATAATGAACACGGCCAGAGCGTTTATCTATTAGAATTTTTTTAGCTGAATGACGAATCTAAGAGAATCCAGGTAAGACTGTACCTGAGAGTTTATTATTGTTCTTTCCTGCTAATCAACAGGCTTTTTAATGAATGTTTATACTGTGCTTATTATGCGTGGTTTAAACTTTATTGAGACCAAAAATAGAGAGGGTTGAAGGCATAAGAGCAATCCAGAGATCCGCACAATGGTCGCCTGGCGTGGGTTGGGCACTTCCATTCGCTTCCATGGCACTCTGTCAGACTGGTCGCCCTGCACTTCTCTTTGCCGTCCACGGTCTCCAAGTTAGCAGTCTTCTTGATCACTTTTCATCTCAGCTTTTGGCTAAGACATATCTAGGAAGGCACAAACAGCGCATAATGGCTATATTGGGCAAAAGGGACTGTTGAGAGCAAAAGACGCATCGAGGAACCTGGAATAGCATCAAGGAGACTAAAACTATTCAAAAGTTGTACAGTCATCTTTAGTAAGTAACTTACTACGTCTGAATGTGTATTATCCCATTGCGTCGCCAAAATGTTTTGATTTGTGATGTATTTTATTTGAAATAAAACAAAAAAATCTTCGAAGCCTATATGAACACCGAATACAAAAACCAATGGGGTAGAAGGAGAAGATAACCGTTGTGCCTGCGGGGAGTGGGGAGTGAACAAGCAAATGGGATAATCTGATGATCAGGGTCGGAAGGAGAGTTTCAACTCACTCGAGTCCAATAGCTCGCCTATGGTTATCAAGATTTAATTACCCCACCAAAAAAATAACCCCAACAAGTATCTCGTGGTCTAGAAAACGAACATTCTCATCAATATAAAAATATATTTTCTACTTTAACCGAGAAATTTCAATCGCTAATACTCGTATGAACTTCGCCGTGCTATCACTCGTACATGTATATTTCGACAATTACTTTTCCTATCTTCGATAGTCTTTTACAACAACATAGGTTTAATCACTTTTCTCTACGAAAATAATTATTTCTTAAAAAAAAGTAAGACGATAATTAAAGAAAAGCCTAATAGTAGTTAACCCACGGAGTACACTTACCACCCTAAGTTTTACATCTCGTAATTAATCGAGCGGGCCTGATACAGTTGGGTACGAAAACAAACCCAAAAACGGTTTACGAACAAACCGAATTAATGGAGCTTTCCAAAAATCCACTCATTCGCATTTTCTTTATTGCTTTATTCTACTTGATCTAGGAGCATACAGGGCTGGCAGAGGGACGTCACTTAATGGAGCGCGACCTCGAGCTACGTCACTAATTATTGCGCAATATTACTTCCTACGAGAGAATTCTACTTAAGTTTAAAACGAAAGCAATAGATAAGATGAAAGTTACAAACAAAAGCATTTTTCTCAAAAAAAGATGTAATTTCAGTGTACCTACATCAAAACGTGAATTTCGGATCCTCATAGAAGAGACCCCTAGTTAAGTCCCCCGCCAGCAAGAGGCCATTTCACACCCGGTGTGGCGTTAATGACCAATTCCGCAATACACAGCTCGGTAGCATTTCGGCAAGTAAAGAACTTGGCTCATTAGTGAATGAATTAGAGTCTCGAGAACTTCTTAGAATTTAAGGCAAAAACGGAGGCTGCGGCTTGTTTACCTCGGCTACCGAGAGTCAAGACTTTCACGTGGGAAGATTAGCCATCAAAAGTTTAGGAAAATATCTAAATCAAGCTTAAACAACAAATACTAAAACGCGTATTAATACGAAATAGAAAACTACGCCCAAAACCGATGCCAGCGACAGCACAAGCCCTGAATATACAGAAGACAAGAGAC
Source organism: Lepidostoma basale (assembly GCA_022606425.2). Lineage (NCBI taxonomy): Eukaryota > Metazoa > Arthropoda > Insecta > Trichoptera > Lepidostomatidae > Lepidostoma > Lepidostoma basale. Next base: position 614,530 of record JAHDVF020000711.1, on the reverse strand, counting down.
GGACATAAATGGAAATCAGATGGTCCAGAATGGAATGCAGTTATGAATTAAAACATCCGTAAACATTAAGTACTTATAGACAGTGTCAAAATGTACCAAAGGTTCAATTACATAAAAAAAACGCTCGAGGCTTAAATCTGTCACAATTGAAGACCAATATCCATTACATGCTTGGAAAAATAACAATGAAAAACGCGAACACACAATCGCCATGTTCCTGGCTGTTTAAACAAAGTGAACGACTAATACTAGCAAAACCTTTTATTTCCACGATCGAATCAATACGAGAAGGTGATTGTGAAGGCACAGAGGGTGCCTGACAGGGCCAGGAAGACCGCGTGGGATTCGAGACTAGCGTTGTGTGGGCAGAAGTATTTCCCGAATCACCGCGAAAAAGTGAAAATGTTGAAAGGCTAAATAATGTATTATCGCTGTATTGGAATACGCCAAAAATTTTGCCAATAGAATATGGCAATATGAACATAATATATCATTCATGCAACAATAGCTCATTCGAAACCTAGAATACAGGTCAATTTGTTATCCAAAATTCATTCAACTCAATGGCTAGAGAAAAGTTTAACAGTGCCTCGGTATACCCCCAGCGGGGGAAAGAAAAGAGTTCTGAAGATGCCCACAATCTGACCCGTGACCCGGACCTTGGACCTTGCCAATAGTTTCTGTGTTAGACCATAAGTTTTCTCTTTTATATATTTCCTTAATTAACATGTACATATTTTGTTTTTTGTGAGAGTGGCACTCAGAAGATATGAAGATTATATATGGCCTGGTGCCCCTTTTTTTTTGCTCAAAATTACATTTAACGTCAGTTCCGAATGGACGATGGACGGGCCTCGAGATTTTCACAAAAGGGCGCCGCTGCGTCTTATAGTATTATAGCTTATAGTAATCGACGAGAGTCCTTCTATGCTCCTTCTTAATTTAAATATATAAACAAACAATCCCGCGCAGTTATATAGTGCGTGCTGGGGACAATAATGCGTATCCATTCCCAATGAAAGGTATTGAATATCATTTTGTGTCTTATTTGTGCCCCGAATGTTATTTAATACATTATTACTCTCTAGAACAAATTACGTCCGCTGAAGACAGAATATCTTGAAGTAATATTGTATATTTTACTTGATAAATGATCTCGGAAAATTATCATCAATAACATAAAGAAAATCCATTTATATATACTCGTATGATCATTACTTTGATCAACAATTCAAGGGAGGCGTCAAACATACCTACGAGTAGGTTAATAAAGTTTTACAAAACGAATAGGTTAATAATCAACAATTCAAGGGAGGCGTCAAACAAAGGTAATAAACTTTTCCAAATCGAATAGGTTATCGGGATATATATGATATACTCGTATATTGGTAAGCACTACCGATAAATTTAATAAAACACGGTGATCACAATTTTAAAAATTTAATGTGAAAAACTTATTAATTGAAACAACTGCTGTCGATTCTAATGATTTTTAAAACGCGTTGTGACTGACTTCAAAGAAAATGTCAACTTCGAGAGAAATAAAACGATATCGATAACAAGTATTATAATAATAATTAGGCTAATTTGTACAACGCCGTTTTCGTGAATGGCTCACCTCAAGGGCGCTTGCTTTTTGTTTTAACTATTTAAGAAAACGTTATTTTGATGTTTTATTATATTTTATGGAAGACATATGTTTCGCCCTTTGTTTTGCGTTTTGCCAGTCATAACATACGGAGCCGAGACGTGGACATTGACAAAAGGTCTAGTCTACAGATTCAAGGTTGCCCAGCGCGCCATGGAAAGAGCCATGCTTGGAATAACCTTGAGGGATAGATTTAGAAACGAATTTATTCGACAACAAACCAAGGTGACTGAGGTGGCTCTACGGATAGGCGGGCTGAAGTGGCGGTGGGCTGGCCATATCTGTCGGAGAACCGACAGCCGATGGGGAAGACGGGTTCTGGAGTGGAGACCGCGTACAGGATTCCGTAGAGTTGGACGTCCCCCTGCCCGCTGGACCGACGATCTGAAGAGGATTGCTGGACATGGATGGATGGGAGCGGCAATGGATAGGGGGCGGTGGAGGGCTTTGGGAGAGGCCTACATTCAGCAGTGGATGACAGACGGCTGATGATGATGATGATGATATGTTTCGCCCTGCTAGGGGATTTTTAAATGTGCAATGTATATTTGATAATACATCAGCAAGGCGAAGTATGTCACATTCAAAATATATATAAAACAACTAGAAAACGGGTATTTTCATCAATAGTATTAAAAATTAGTATGGAATTTCAGATCATTGTTTAAGAAACAACAAATGTATCGTTTTACTGTTTCCAATATTTAGTTGTTAGTAAAAGAAATAAAAAAAATATGGTCTACAACGCATAGAGAGTAAGGCAGCCTGGCAGATTTAATGAAGAAGATTCAGAGAAAAACATTTAGGAGGATGGGATTTACAGAATCAAAAGAAATCTTGCTCTGGCTATATTTACTGTCCGTAATATCTCTGCAGTATGTTAATATCAGCAACAGTTTTAGGGGTCATATATAATATAATACATTTCTAAAAAAAACTCCGGGGTGCGTCAAACAAAACTCTGATTAAAATATCACAAATTTATGATTGTTTCAGGACTTTAAGCACTCCTTCGGACAGGACACACTTAAAAATTAAAGCCAGTTAGTAAAAAGCTAATGACATTAATCTTGTCGGGATGTCAGAAAAGCTGAGAAAGGTCGAGATACACGATTTACTACAAAAAATAACTCGAGAGTACTGGCGAGGGCTGTATCTTGAATACATCATGGTATACAAGATGTAGAATTTATTTTACATCTTCTAATAGTGCAACACTTCCCAATCGGGGTGGGATCCTGGACGAAGATTCTTTATTTTTAGAGTTTTTTAGAGATTAGCATTTGTATTTGATTTGTTTCAATATCGATCGGACGGTGGATTTTGAATGCTATGGTGAATGGTTCGTTTGAATGCTAATCAAACCGATGCATTAATATTGTAGTTTTGAGACACAAAAAACAAGTAATGTTTACCCTACTTATTTTTTCCTATTAAGATCAAAGTATCGAGTTAATTCAGTATAATACTACAAAATAAACTGACACACGAGTCAAAGCGGTCGATTGGACAGGCTCGCGATCTTAACATAACATTAAATGTATTATAATTTCCGCAGAGACACCTCCTCCTAACTCCGCAATGAAAATATGAAGGGAACAAGTTGACATTCGCAGACATATACCGCTGTTGTCGCCTTGCGCGTGAATATTTGATGACGTTTGAAAAGTTGAAATAATTAGGTCGTAAGTCAAAGTTAGACTACTCGTGCGGACTGCGTGCGTCAGGACCCGGACCTGATATACGCACGCGGTGTATGTTCAACTGAAAGACAAGAAGGAACAAAGTTAACTACGAGAAAGCAATACTATCACAGTATTCGTCTACAAGTATTTGTATACACTAAAAATGTTGTAAAAAAAAACTGGTCCAAGTTAAAAAACATAAAAATTGGAGAGACATCTCCAGGCGTTATCTAGCAATGTATATTAATGGCGGTGGCCTTTCACATTGCGTTAATAAAGATCTTCTGCTTAATGCTTACACCCAATCTTAATAGATGGCGCTAGTGTAGATTGAACTAAAAAATGTGAAGTGTTCCCCAACATTGTAGCATAAAATATATACATCTTCCAAAAATTAGTCTGACGTGGTGGTCGTAAGAAGGGTGGAATGGGGAATATTGTATTACATAAAGCGTGCGCTTAACCCAACCAATGACAGGTCATAAGTTCTATAAACGCCTCAACCACCATATTCTATTTCCAATTTACATCTTTGTCTCTATTGAGATACAATTAATCCTTTAAAATGATAACCCGCAATGGGCAAAATCCAGTATTCGTCTACAAGTATTTGTATACATTCAAAATGTTATAAAATAACCTTCTACTTTGATAAAAATAAATTTTATTAAAGCAGCACCGTAAAGATCGAAATGCATGGAAAAAATATTTACTCCGAGAAATACTATTAAATCGTAAATGTGAATATTTGTATAGAAAACAATATTGAGTGGCTGCGACCTCCCGAGTCGGCTCGGCGTTGTATTCGTATATTCTGCCTTCTTTGATCTAATATTATTCCAAAAACGTCTGAAATGGAGTGTGAAACGAGAAGGCGAATTTCTTTCATAGTAAAAAAAAGGAGATATATTTACCAAGCCCTGAATACACAAAAGAATCAAAGTGAAAAAATCTCACGTACCTGTTAGGCGAGGCTCTGAGATCTTCAGACGATACACAAAAAATATTTACCCCCTGAAAATAATACCGGGGACTTGGAATTACGAGATACACCGCAAGGATACGAAGTGTCCATTCGAGTCATTGTATTATATTTACTGTACCTCGGTACCTAGTCATTTTTATTCTAAATATGCTGTTTCAATAATGAACTTTCATATGCATGTATAAATCAATTTATATCTAACTAACTAACTAACCATCACGCCGTTTTTCTGGAGGGCGACGCAAAGAATGGACCGCCATACAGATCTATCCTGGCATAACTTTCGAGCTTCCTCTATATTTATATATACGCCCGTCGAGTTTTCCGACTTCGAATGTGGTCGCCTTTTAGTAATTGATTAATTTGGTCATACCATGTTTTCCTCGGCCGTTCTCGGCTTCTTTTTCCATTTTCAAATTATATCTGACAGGAAAAGTAACATCTTGGTACGAATAAAATATTGTATAATATTGAATATTTGAGCATAAATTAATTTCCAATTCTTAAAAAGGTATTCAAATATAAATAATAAAAAAACACAAAGTGATGGCAAATATAGAAGTAATGTAAAAAATTACTTTCAATTAAGGTGGTAACTTGTTATGGTCGGAACTATAGAAGTTAAATTTCATGGATAAATTACAAAATGGCTAACTAACTTACCATCACGCCGTCTCCCCGGAGGGGTAGGCAGAAAGAATGGAACGCCACACTGTTCTGTCCTGACATACGTCTCTCGCTTCCTCTACATTCATACATCTTGTCATGCACGCACGTCGATTTTTCCGACTCCTCACGTGACCGACATTCAATATTTGATTGATTGATGAAAATATGATTGAAAATATGATTGAAATGGCGAACTTTGAAAAAAAAATTAAGCAAAGAAGGGGTTGTAAAATAAAAAGTTAGGGGTGAAAAAATGTCTCGGTAGTTCCGACGAGAATGACATGTCTTTAGATTAAGAATTTTTGATTTCAGATAACATCAAGATCCAAATTCACCCGGGCCACCCACGCGCTTTTTTTTCGAGGTGCCAACTTCGATCAATAATAATAATAATAAAATATTTAATTTTTTAATATTTTTTTTCTGTATCTTTAATATGTAAATAAAAACATCCTAAATATCCAAAACGATTCATTTTTATTTTCTTACAAAAAAACGCCCTCCAAAAAAGACATGAAAATCGGCTTAAGTTACCTTAAATCTAAATAAATCATATATTAATATAAAATATTAATATAAAAAAAATGTTCAGTCGAACGTTTGAAATGAATTTACAAATGGCGAAAAGAGTTCGGCGTATCTATTTCTGTAATATTAAGGTCTACTCTCGGCTAAAGAGTTTCCCTTGGCAAGATGCTTTACATTCAGAGAACAATCAGGGAGTCGATGACGAAGTCGGATGGCGGTTCTCCCCTGCGCCTGCCCGCCGTACTAAACTCTCCCCTCGAGGTCCAATACAAACAGGACAAAGTTAGCGGGAACGTGGTGATGAAAGATTAGGAAACCAATTTAATCAGTTTTCATTTCGTTGTCGGTTCAAGCACAAAATAAATTTAGGCAAAAGTCAAACATGCGAAGCAAAACAAGCTAACCACACGCTCGACAACAAATTGAAGCAGAACATAAACTGGTCAAAATTTTCACTCGATTTTATGTAACGCTACGAGTACTATACTTCATAATATCCATTTATTATATTTTATAATGGAGAGTTTAAAAATCATTACAATTTCTCTGTACTAAACAAAAAATGAGAGGGATTTATTTTAATTAAGTTTACAATTAATTTACCTTGCACACACTTTAGAAATTTCTGTGCTAAGTAATCTCATTTATCAAAGTGTTTATTTAGTCTTCTTGAGCTAACACAGTGAGCCATCCCGTCATTGTACATTATTCATTCAACTTGTGTCTGATTACAGCGATCTCCCACGAATAGTAACAAGGGGGGCCGGGGGGGGGGGCCGGGGGGGGCCGGGGAGGCGGCGACACAATCCAGTGATAACTAAAGAATACAACAACCAGAACTCCAGCTAATAATATTCTACAAAGAAATATCTTCTAGAAAATTAAGGGACTTAACTAAAATGCAACGAAACAAAATTGTGAACTTTGGACGATGATCAAACGAATGTGTAGTATACTGTGTATACGTAAGAAATAAAGGCGGATAAGAAAACGAGAAAGACCTTATAAACAGGGACTACCAGAAGACAGCCGCGAGTGCAATATGGTTGAAACATCTGAACTGTTCGGTCAGTCTTTTCCTAGTGCGCCTTTAAAGTAATAAATTTTACAAAAGCCGAACTTAAAATATACCTAGGTCATAAAAATAATAATAATATATAGGAAATTAGAAAAATGTATTATCAAATACAGTGAAGTTAACTAACTAACCATCACACCGTGGACCACGGCACTGTGCTTTCCTGACATGGTTCTCTCGTTTCCCCAACATTTTCATAGATCGTGTTATACACGCACGTCGATTTCCCGACTCCTTATGTGGCCGACATCTAATAATTTATTGATTAAATTTAACCGTGCCAGGTTTTCTTCTATTTCTAGTTCCATTTACGTCATTTACATACACTTTCATTATCATTCTTTCTTCACGGTGAAGTTATTTATTTAAATAATAGAGATAAGAATATTTACGGTTTCAATTATTTCTTTCTAATAAATACAAATAAATCGAGTGAACTAATCCGCGTTCTTCTTATTTTTCTTAAAACGAAACCTACAGAAAACACCAGATAGGAAAAAACATCTCATAAAGAAAAGGAACGGCCGGGGGAGGACATTCTTCCTTATCTCGAGGAGCAACACGTGAGGTGCGTAGTGTCCGGGTACTGAAAACTACGTTCAGTAGCGCGAATGAGCCCGGTGTAACAAGGATGCCTCTATGGAGGATAAAATCTTCGGACTCCTCGGACGCTAAGAGAAGAATTGGTGACGAGCCTCCCGCAATATTTATACCCATAGCCCTCATGGAGGGGGTTCGCCAGGTGCGAAATCACGGTCTGCTGAAGAAGAAAAATAATCGGGGTTGTAATAAAGACGCAATCATTCATTCCCCCATTTTCCCGAATTCAAAAGAAAACCTTCGTCACTTTTACTAAGTCCCTCTAGACAGTCGTACAAAAACAGTTATAAACTGATTACATGACAGAAAACGTGAAGAAGGGAATGCGGAAAGTACGGACAAAAACGATAACCAAAGAATCGACGTCTTTGTTTAATTCTCCGTCCATTGAAAGTATTCGATTATTTTACACGGAGAGGTAGAAAGTAAAATGTTAAATCCGCGGAAACGTCTTTAGGGCCCTATTGTACGCGACCATTGAATTCTTTGGGAGCGCGTTGCGGAATAAAGCAATCTTACGGTCTGTCCAGAATACGGCTACTGTAGGTACGTCACAGAGAGCACCTCTGTACCCCGAGTGCGGGTCTACTACACCACGGGCCTCTGTAGCCCATGGACCGGTGTAGGGATACCACGATCGTGTATTATGGTCGGGCGGGGTGCCGGGGGAGGGAGGACCAGATCAATACCAGCCCGCGAGAGGGACGGTGCTATGCCGATTTTCGCGAAGAAGAGGGACAAAATGCCGGCGGACATCGCGAGGAAAGAAAATAAATGAAAACTGAATCAACAGTCGCCAAAACTAATGAAACACTCGGCGCGGGGAGACTTCTGACTGTGCGAGAAACTACTCTCCAACAGATATATTTCAAACACCCATTATGTATTTGAAACACCACTCGCAGCCATCGAACGGTTATAATCTACATCTCTTATTGAAGTTACATAAAGTAAAAATTATTCATGAAAGCGGTGTTTGAAAATATTTTAGTTAATGATAGGATAGTGTCAGCCGTGCGTGCGAACTGGTGCTGGTGGGCGTATTGTTCAAGGCTCTCGATAAAGGTGCACAAGAAGACTGTTTGTACAGTGATTTTTCGAAGGCATTTGATAAGGTAGACCACGAACTGTTAATTCTAAAACTTCAGAAAATGGGTTTTAGCAATCTTTTGCTGAAGCTCTTCTCTAGTTATTTGTCTTCTCGAATGCAGAACGTATCATATGGACTGTATCAATCATCAGCTTTTCACACTTCATCTGGAGTACCACAGGGTTCCATTTTAGGACCGCTACTTTCACAATCTTCATTAATTATGTATCAAATGTAATTGAGTCCTCAAAATTTCTCTTATTTGCTGATAAATTAAACATTTTCAGTGAAATTCAGTCTCCTTCAGACTGCTTGAATCTTCAGCGCGATATACAAAGTATCATGCAATGGAGTAAACATAATAAATTGTTCTTCAACATCTCCAAGTGCTTTGTAATGTCGTTTACACGAGCAACTAAAACAATTTACTTCAGATATCGAATGGATATAGTTTAGTTTTAATAAACGGTGACGTCCATGGATCTGGGGGTGTTGTTCGATGCTCGCTTGTCGTTTAGTCTTCACATAACTTCACTATGTAATAGCTCTCTCAAAATGCTTGGCTTTGTCATCAGAAACGCCAAGATCTTTCGTAATATTCAGGTGATGGTATAACTTTCTGGTGAGAAGTCGGTTGGAATTTAGTTCCATTAACTGGGCGCCGCATGAGGTTCGATATTCCTTGATGGCAAAGAGGGTGCAGAAGAAATTTCTGCGATACCTCTATCTTAGGGAGTATGGGTATTACCCGTGGCTCTTTCTGAGTGATTTCTTGCTAGGGATGCTAGGCTTCCAGTCACTCGAGAGGAGACGAGACATTCACTTGGGTGTTCACTTCTTTCGATTGATAGGCGGTTGTGTAGACAACTCAGAAATCCTGAGTGATGTAGGTCTGTTCGTCCCCGATAATTATCTTCAATAAAGGGGCCATAGATTGTTTTATCTCCCACGATGTAGAACCAACCTGCCAATAGTTATGCCGGTAGGTAAAGTGATATCTTTGCTTAATCGTATCACCTCGGAGTTTAACGTATTTTGTGATAGTTTGGCTCACCTGAGGGAAGTACGATCTTTATTTTAATTGTATATTAATTTGTCATGCATCTTATGTTTCTCGCTCTTTTTATCATGTATTACTTATTATTGTGTAATGCTTCGGATATTTTTTTAATAAATAAATGAAATTGTCGTAATGGTGAATGAAAATCAGGACCTAAACAAATACGAAGTCGTAAAAGGTCACCTCAACACCCAGTCATATACAATATGAACATTTCAGAGCGGGAGCCGCTCCGACCGAGACCGTAAAAATCCTCCCTCCGCCGCTCTCATAAATGGTCCGGCTGACTTTTGATGACAGGATGGTCGGGTTGTGAATAACTTTACGATTTACGACGCAGCCTTCCAAATACACTCCGCTCGGCGGGGCGGGCCGACATGTTCGCGGGATCAGCGACGGTCGCGAAGTAACTGACTGACTGACGGACTGACGCGACGTTTGTTCTTTCTGGGAATCACAATCAAAACTACAATACAATACAATATAGAAACCAGAGGAAAATGTATTTATTGATTCTTGAACAATTAATACGAAAGAAAAGTCTGCTTTCTAGACATTTTATTATAGTTTATGAGAATGACAAGTTTCGCCTTTCTAAAGAGTTATTGAATGTCATTTGGAAATGCCTTAGAAAGGCGAAAAATGTCATTCCCATAAACTATAATAAAGCTTCATAAAAACAAACGTCTTCAGTCGTATTGATTATTTTTTTTTCTTGAAAGTTAAGGCGTTAACACTGTGGAATTCCACTGTAATTCCACTGAATTTTTTCAAAAGAAAATACTGTTTAATATTCCACTATACTATATTTATAGACTACACAACATGTTTCGGAGTTACCTCCATCTTCAGGTGTAAATATACGACTGTCGTACCTGAAGATGGAGGTAACTCCGAAACATGTTGATTATTTATATGTAAATTTACATCATTGTTCAAATAAATAAATAATTTGTAATCTATATAAATAAAAGGCGATCTTCCGGGTGTGTGTCGACTATTTCTGAGGTTATTCCTGAGCTGATCCTTCTGTATCTTGGGGAATGGACTAATTGGAATTTGGCGGTCGTCATAGGCATATTTTCGTTATTAATCGAGCTCTAATTAACTTTATAAATTAATCAATTAATTGAAAATTTTCGTAGTGCAAACGAATATAGACCTTAATGTTCGTATCACCTGAGTATCAATCTTTTGAGTCTATATTCGTTTGACACGGTCTGGAGAGAATTCAGTCTCCATGTAATTTTGTGTAGTGGCAACAATGTGTTTTGCTTTCTGACAGTCCAATATATTGCGTTTTACTTTGGGATGTATAATACTTAATACGTTTTGCTTATTACGTACTAAAATAATTGGTTGTTTAATTGGTACAGTATATTTTATTGGCCATATTTTAATGTACACTAATGCAGACAGGTAATTATACTTCTTAATTTTGGCGAGTATAATTTTTACGCGTCAATTTGAGGTTATGAACGAAATTTTATTTTTTCGTGTGGCTGAAACTTATTCGTTTCTCTTACGTTCGACGGTGATTACTTAATGATATTCGTTTTCTAGAGTTCTAGCCGTTCGATTGGTCACGTGGTCTCTGAACTGTCACAATCTCTTTGTACGTCGTAATATTTTGTAGGTATGAAGTTTCGGTACTTTTAGGTTATGAAGTTTTTGGGATTAAAAATATTCAATGATAATTAAATTGTTCAGGTTATTTCAAAGGATGATAGCGAAAATATAAAATATTGGACGTCGAAGCTCTACAAGAATATGAAGAAACTTGCTTCCGTAAGTATAATATAATATTTATATTTCTAATTCATAAATATATTTTCAGTTTATTCTATTTTGCTGTTTTCTTTATACGCATACTTTGGTCAGGGAAATTGTTACATTACCACAGCAACGGTAAGAAAGTTCTAATGATATACAATATGAATTACAATATGAATGAATGACACAATTCTTATGACTTTTTCCGTTTATTTCTAGGAAAATAAAGTAACGGATCAGAGATGGGACGAAAATTACCGATGCAGCGTGCAAAATAACTTCGTTAAAATGGAATTAGATCAATCAAACAACGGATGATCAGTGAATTAGATGTACCCTGGAGTGGCGAATGAAAACCGGCTCATTTTTACATTACACATAAGCTACTTTTAGTAGTTTTCATTCATATATGAAAATTCCATTATTAATTTCAGGTAAAGTTTTTAAATTTACAGTTTATAGACAATAATTAAGCACATTCCCAAACGTGCCACCTATATATCTGAATTTTGTGTTGCTCGGGCTGCCTGAAATATGCTTCCTGCACGCCTCAGATGCATTGACAAGCCGACAGACTTTAATTCTCACCTAAAAACCCACCTTTTCAAATTATCGCATAAAATGGTAACAACGGTTGTCTGTATATCAATAAACAATTTTATATCACATTTGCACAAAACATTCATATGTTTAGAGAAACAAAATTCTTGATTTTGTTGTCCATGAAATTCACATCAGAGCCAATAAAGTAAGTTTCTACGATCGTGATTTCGCTGTTGTTACATGCACCTTTCATGACTAAAAACATTGTCAAAGCGCCCTTGAGGTGAGCTATTCACGAAAACGGCGATTATCAGTTCCGTAAGTTCAATGTTTATATTTTGATATGTACAGGTTTAAATTTTGAATTAATTGGTTTATTTTGTATATATAAGAATATAGACAATTTATATGAAGGAGTCTGGTTGTAATGAATGCTTTTGTAAAATTTTTGTTATTTCTTTAGCACAATCATAACTGCATTGATTAGCATAGTTTTTGATAGTTATTTTTGCCGTTCAGGTAAAGTTTCTAAAATCTCCTACATATAATATTAACACATTTCCACGCAACTCTTGCAATGCTCGATCAAGAGCCTCGAGTATTTTTTTTAAATATACTGCTTAGTGAACACTTGGAATTCATTAATTGTATGGAAGTTGAAAATTTGCCATATGCGCCTCTTCGATGTCCGCCTTATGCCAATTCCAATATTATTTTTTTTTATTTCTAGGAAACAATATTAATTAATCAGAGATCGGAATGGAATCGGTCATATAGCAGGGACAACGGATGATAAGATGCACCCTGGAGTAGCGGGCGAGAAACAACTGGCAGAATTTTGAATGGTATTGCGCTATTTTATTAATGTTATTTAATTATTATGATTTTAATTAGTTATTTAAAATACAATTAATATGACATTTGATGAATTCAAACATAAAGGTGTTCTTTATACGCGTACTTTGGTCAGGGAAATATTAAAATTACCACAGCAACGATAAGAAAGTTCTAATGATATACAATATCAATTTATTCGTTTTACTTACGTGTCATTTTAGGTTATGACGTTTCGTTGTGTAATAATTAGTTAATTGGTATAATCTATTTTAATAATGTTGTTTTAATGTAAAATTGTTCTGGCAGGGCGAAAATCTATATCTTTGGGATTAGATTAGTTTTGATAAAATAATTGCCTGGTTGTGAGAGACCACTGGTCTAATGGGGATATTTTTGTATTGGGATTGAAATTATTTTGATAATGAGCCATATTGGTGCATCTGCATGTTGCAATTCTTCTTTATTTTCCATTCCACTGAGTAATTCCAGCAGCACACATACCCAAATACACTATGAGTTACTTCAGCTGTTTTAGTTTTTCTCTGAAAACAAATGCTGTGATAGGTAAACATATCCTTATATGCAGCATTAGCTGCCTCAGTTAGAAGAGTCCAGTAATATTCCATTTTTGACCATTAAATTCTACATTATGCTGAGATTTAAAATATTCAAAGATAATGAAATTGATTTCAGGTTATTTCATTTGCTTGAGGATGGGGAAGACAACGCAGAAGATAATGGATTGCGCATGTGCAGAGGATGGGGAAAACAACGCAGAAGATACTGGAGTTCGCATGTCCAGAGGATGGATCCCACACTTCGATATATGCGTATCACAAGACAATGTTGTTATCTTTATGAACTAATTTGGAATGGTATGTACAGGTTTAAATTGGATTAATTGGTTTAATTCGTTACATAAGAATATAGACAATTTATGTTTACTACTCCATGATACATTCTCATCTGTCTTACCTTTCCTGTATTTGGGGCTTTATTACAAAGAAGAAAGCTACTGAGATTCAGGTGATCCAAAATCGGGCTGTTAGAAATATTTTCCGTCTACCGTGGTACACTCATGTAAGGGCCCTATATTCTCAGACGAAAATAATTCCATTTCAAATCCATCCAAAATTAGAGATCACTAAAACTATAATACAAATAATAAAGTCATCAACGCGCTCTAATACTCGACCAATATTCAATACGGACGTACACCAACATGATACGCGCTCACAGAATAAGAAGCATTGCGTTCAACTAGATTCGGTGTAAAATCCTTACAATTTATAGCCTCTACAGAATTTAATAAACTCCCTAATGATTTAATAATGATGTCGAACCAAAAACTTCAATCTGATCAACTTAAAAGTAATTTTTACATTACATTTTTACATTTTTACATTACACATAAGCTACTTTTAGTAGTTTTCATTCATATATAAAAATTCCATTATTAATTTCAGGTAAGGTTTTTAAATTTACAGTTTATAGACAATAATTAAGCACATTCCCAAACGTGCCACCTATATATCTGAATTTTGTGTTGCTCGGGCTTTCACAGTAGTAGGTTCGTCCGCCTGAAATATGCTTCCTGCACGCCTCAGATGCATTGACAATCCGACAGACTTTAAATATCACCTAAAAACCCACCTTTTCAAATTATCGCATAAAATGTTAACAACGGTTGTCTGTATATCAATAAACAATATTATATCACATTTGCACAAAACATTCATATGTTTAGAGAAACAAAATTCTTGATTTTGTTGTCCATGAAATTCACATCAGAGCCAATAAAGTAAGTTTCTACGATCGTGATTTCGCTGTTGTCACATGCACCTTTCATGACTAAAAACAATGTCAAAGCGCCCTTGAGGTGAGCTATTCACGAAAACGGCGATTATACAAATTAAACAAACAAACAAACCATCACGCCGTTTCCCCACAGGGGTAGGCAGAGAGAATGGACCATAACACTACTCTATCCTGGCAAACCTCTCTAGCTTCCTCCACATTCATACAACGAGTCATACACGCATGTCGATTCCTCCGACTTCTAACATGACCAACCTTTAAAATCTGATTAGTTTAATTAATTTGACAAATTAATCAGATTAAAAGGTTTTATTAGTTTTATCGTTTTTGTAAAGAATTTTGACAGGTGTAGAAATAAATTTTTCATTTGTTCCAATGACAATTTGAATCATTTCTTCAATATTATTTTCAAGTTCTTGCTGGTTAAGTGCCTTACTACAGATAATTTAAAAAATGGTGGATACGTGTAACATAAATTAAATAAACACAAATGTCCGGATCGTCCAAGTCAACATGTGCAACATCGAAAAAAACATTATGTGTTATTACATTATGTGCTAAATTAAAAAACAGTGGATACGTGGAACATATTATAAATTAAATAGACAATATGTGCACCGTCTAAAAAGAACATTTTGTGTAAAATTATTTTTATTTTGTTATTTTATTTTATATCATTGTATTTTATATTATTTGTTTTAGATTTATTTTGTGGGTGTTGGACGATCGAAGTGTGCGCGGGAGATGCCTATTGGTGGCGATGAGGTTCGCAACCCATCACACCGCGCCTCCCGCGGGGCGAAAAGAGAAGGATGGAGTGCCGCATCAGTAAAAGTGTGACAGTCCATTCTCTCTGCTTACACTTTCGGGGAGACGGCGTGATGGTTAGTTAGTTAGTTAGTTAATTTGACAAATTAGCCTAATTATTATTATTATTATTATGCATATAGCATGAACTGCCTTTTATATGAAGAATATCTTCAGCAAACAAGTGAAAAACAGTTGTAATTCATTCATTGTATGGAAATTTAAATTTTGCCTTATGCGCCTCTTCGGTGTCCGCCTTATGGCAATTCAATTTTTTTTTTTTTAATTCCAGGGCCCAAAATTGATGAATCAAGGATCGGACCAAAGTTGCCGATGCAGCGTGTAAAATAACTAATGTTTAAATGGAATGGGATCGGTCATAAAGCAAGGACAACGGGTGATAAGATCTTCTGGCCTGGAGTGGCGAAAGAGAAACAGCTACACAAATTCTGGCAGATCACAAGCAAGATGGTCTGATGACATTAAACGAGTGGCAGGAGGTCAATGGCGCAGAGCGGCGAGGGATACAGTTGTGGAAGTCGGGAAGGGAGGCTTTTGTAGTATTATCATCCATATTACTATTCCACGCCAACGGACTCGCAGTAGAAACTTACTTTATTGGCTCTGATGTGAATTTCATGGACAACAAAATCAAGAGTTTTGTTTCTTTAATATAATGAATGTTTTCTGCAAATGTGATATAATATTGTTTATTTGATTATTAAATTTCATATAAAATATTCAAAAAATAGTTTTTCAATTACCTTAGTAATATGTATTCAAGTTTATAATTCACAGCGAGTTTGCTTGGATTGAAACTTTGTTTTAAAGATATAGACACACATTTTTGCATCCATACACATGGCATTTAATCCAATAAATAAACGAATTGTTATTGAACTTTAATTGTATTTGTTGAATATATATTGGGTTTATTTATGTACTCGAATTTAGCAATAGCGAAGCGTTGCCGGGTCAGCTAGTAAATAGATAAAATGGAAACAACATTTTGCAGATAAGTTAAAAATGCTATGAATGGTGTCTTTATACGTTGAAAAAGTTCCCGTTAATTGGAGTCCATTCCGCGAACGTAGCGACCTCCCCTCGAACCGCTCCAGCACACAGCACAGGGAGAGAGGAAATTAAATATGAATGCGAGTTATTCCAGCACAAGCCCGTGATGTCGCAGATACACTCGCATTGCTATATTTTATGGCATCAATTCAATTTGGAGACACGTAACGGAAAACTTAATTAAATCACAAAAAACTAATGAAATGCTTCATGTGATATGGATAAAATACATTGTTTTAAAAACCAACGATGGGTAGGCTGAAATAATGCACTATCAGACTTTTATTTCATACGTCGTGCCGTGCACGCACGTAAATTTCTCCGACTCCTCACGTGGCCGACATTAAATATTTGATTTTTTTGATCGTGACCTCCTCTATTTCTAGTTCCATTTACATTGTTAACGTATACTTTTTTACCATTCTTTCTTCATTTATTCTTTCTATGTGTCCAAACCTTAATGATCCTTGAGATAAACACCTGCAAGGATCAAATATTGTAATTGAAACCAATAAAGGAAAAAAAAAACTTAATGGTCTTTATGTTCCTTTCATTTTTTGTTCATAACATCATTCACACCGCATTCACTTCTTAAATTTTCATTCGACACTCACACGTTCTCGTACTGTAAAAACAGAGGGTATGATGTTACAACTGTTTATTTTTAACGCTGGGAACAGTCTTCGGGGGATTCCAGAGGAACGGGCTTATTTTTCCAACAAAGACCGAGTAATACTCGCAAAGGTCAATAATATTACATCCACGCATAATGAGCGAGCGGGCAGGCGGGCAGGCAGGCGCAGGCGGGCCGCCCGACGCACACTGGGGCCGATCCAGGAATTGTGCGAATAAACCCCATTTTAAAAAATAATATTAGGTCACAAATAATTCCTGTGATTGATAGTTAAATATACCTGGCATACAGCTCAGTACTCTAAAGTCATGGTGCAAGTCAACTTTTATCCCTGTTCCAGTCGAAACCTGTCCGTCATAGGCGAAGCTTTTGCCGTCTGCGATTTCAATACGAAAAGTCACCTTGTATTCATGGCAAATACTTTATAGTGCTTTCAAATTTTGTTATTATTTCAATATGGCATTATCACTCACATATTGGTATATATATTTTTTGAAAATATTTTTGATATATTCTGAATTGTAATATTTTAAAGGGGTATTTACATTACTGGTGAAAATATTTGCTTTTTTTTAGTTTATTGATTTTATATGTAAAGTTTTAGTTGATATCAGTTCATATCATGTCTGTAGTTTTGAGCTTATTTGCTTACGTATTCATTGTTCTTAAGGAAAGATAAAAAACATTTTGCGCATATTTGCGCTTTTTCACTTAAAGGTCACTTTTGTCTAGGATGTGGAAACATAGTAAAAAAGAAAGCATTTATGACTTATTTTAAATTAATTTCAATTATTATTTTTTCTTTCAGGATCAGGTACAACTAATATTTTTATAAGTAGACGTACCTAATTTGATCAAATGAGACAATCTGGCTACGTTGAATTGGCTGATCAAGTATCATGTTTGAAGGAATTTGTCGAAATACGTACTAAATGTCCAAAATACCAATTACCAAGCCTTCATAAAACAATTTCATTTTTTGAGTCTGATTTTAAGAAGAAGTGGCAAAAGGCTATCAGAAAAGAGAACAGATATTTGGTTTTTAATAATGACTGTCTAGATACTTCAATAGATTTTCATAACTTTTCTATTGTTTTAAGTAAAAAAGTGGGTCGCCCTCAAATAAATTTTGAAGAATCTTGTGATAGAGCTAAACGCCAAAAGACTAAATCTTTAAGATCAAAGCACTCTCCTGAGGAATGAACATTCGCAGTACAGGTGACTTTGCGAGCTGCTGGTCAAGTGGATGCATCCAAAGTTTTGAAGGAAGTTACGACAACTTTACCCACAGCTGCCTCATACAAAAATGCATACAAGAAAATTAACATCTCTAAAAGGTTAGTAGCTTACAGAAAAAGAAGCTCTTTTGATGTTTATTGAAATAAAATTCACCAAACATCAATACAATATAATTCGAGAACATGAAAAATTCCTATTTCCATCTTGCAAAAAAATACAACAGGCGAAAAGCGAATGTTACCCACCAAAGGAAAGCATTGTAGTCACAGATACTTTTGCTGAGATTAAATTGCAAATTTTACTTGATCATACTGCCACTCGTCTTTTGGAAGCTCATAAAAAAATTTTAGAAGTCCAGAAATCAGAAAACATAAAAAATATAACCTTAATATGCAAATGGAGCTTCGACGGATCAGCACAGTCAGAATACAAACAGAAGTTTAGTAGCGATCCAAATTCTAAGGATAATAATATTTTTATATCGTCTTTAGTACATTTAAGATTGATATCGGACAATTTAGAATTACAAAATAAAATAGTTTTTTGGCAAAATGAAAGACACGATACTGTAGACCCATAAACTCTTTGCGGGAAAATATGCGTGGTACCCGATGCCTCCAACTATTCACAAAGTTTTAATTCACGGCCCAGAAATAATAAAGCATGCTTTATTACCTATAGGCCAGCTAAGTGAAGAGGCCCAAGAAGCAAGAAACAAAGAGTTCAAAAGATACAGTGAATGTTTCTCGCGAAAAATGTCACGTATAAAAACTAATGAAGATGTATAAAATTTACTTTTAATATCTTCGGACCCTCTTATTAGCAGCTTGCGAGAAGTATCTGTAAAGAAAGATGTAAATTTTGAAAAGAATACTTTGGATCTATTGGCTCCACCTAATATTATAACGTCCGACGTTTTCACGCAATCCACGATCAGCGAAAACGAAGCCGAAAATTCTTCAGATAGTGAATAAAATTTTAAGAAATCCTGTTTTTCTTATTAAAATTACTTTATAACTATTTATTTACATTGTTTTATTTATTTCATATTTAAAAGACCACAAAAATAATTTATTCCGACAATTCTTAATTCGGCTCCAGTGTGCGACGGCCACCGCACTGACACTATCCTTTTGTGATTAACGTCCAGTGACCCGAGATACACAATCCCCCCGAGAATCTTCGCCGCGTAAAGGTTACAAGTAACCCTGGGGGCAGAAACGATTCCATGAGAAAATATTTGCATAAAAAACAGTGTCAAACCAAACTGATTCGTTATTATTTCAAACCGAAAAATAATGTATGAACCAAGAAACCAATCGTGACGGAAGGCTTTCTACGGTCCTGATTAATTCGGGTCGTGGTATTACTGCTGAGCCTAGTTATTGAGAGTGCGAGCCGTTATTAAGCGGTGGATCGCCGAAAGTCAATTAACATGATAACAACATTTAGAATGTATACAGATACTTGTAGAGGAATACTGGATTTTACCCATTGTGGGTTATCAATTCAAGGATTAATTGTAACTCAATAGAGACGAAGATGCAAATTGGAAACAGAAAATGGTGATCGAGGTGTTTACAGGACTTATGACCTGTCATTGATTGTAAAAACAAAAACTGGTCCAAATTATAGCATATAAATTGGAGTGATCATCATCTCCAGGCGTTATCTAGCAATACGATAATGGCGGTAGCCTTTCACATTGCGTTAAAAACATCTTCTGCTTAATGCTTAAAATCCAATCTTCATAGATGGCGCTAGTGTGTAGATTGAAATTACCATGTAAAGGGTTGTGTTACAGATTAACATATATACAACTTCTAAAAATTTGTCAGACATGGTGGTCATAAGAAAAGGTGGAATGGGGAATGTTGTATTACATAAAGCGTGCGCTTAACCCAACCAATGACAGGTCATAAGTCCTGTAAACACCTCGATCACCATATTATATTTCCAATTTGCATCTTCGTCTCTATTGAGATACAATTAATCCTTAACATGATAACCTTCGTGGCAGAATGGTAAGATCTCTCACTGCTATACCGAAGATCTCGGATTCGATTCCCGGCGATGGCAGTGTGATTGTCATACTGTCATTGGTCTGGTGTAGAATATTATGAAAAAGTGTTATGCGTTACCTATCAATGAGCATCATCAGGCTGCTTCCAGCGAGAAATGCTCCTATGACTGATGAAAAGGTCAAAACATTAAATCATTTTGAAAACTCTAGCAAGGTGACCATAAAGTTGTTCTCGTATAGTATTACACAGAGGTAGATATGATTCGTATTACATTATCATAGGCATAGATATATCGAATACGCCGCGGATAACTTCAGTTAGTTTCCTATATAGCTAACATACGAGTACAAGGTAAATTTAGGGGATATCTAAATGTTTTCACATCTATCGCCATCTAAAACATGAATGGCATTCGCTGGCTGAAATGCTCAGAACTAATTATTTAAAAAATCTACCGGAATATTGCCGGCTCGCCGTATATGGTAGCATAAACCCGAGGTAATCAATACTGTGATCATTAAACTTTTCTGCAGTGGGGCGGGCCGTGAAGCCAGATTTAATTTAGGGAACGTTCTTTTGCCGTGATGATGATGATGATGATTTATATAGCGCCATTTTTGTGAGAGATTCACTTCAAGGGCGCCACAATCCTTCTGTCAGTTCTTCAGTCTACTTGCACGCCTTTAATGAGGATGATTCAGAATCCAAAAAAAAATAGTCCGTAACTCAGAGCTCAGTTGTTTAGACTGTCTAATCCTAACTAACACCTTGGCCATCGTGAATACCGAATGCATCGCTTGTATAGATGAACTATTAAACCTCCATTGTTTTACAATTATACGTAGGTAATTGAGTTCTTCCCTTGCGAAACGCCCTTGAGATCAATGTCCATTCGTTAGTATATATATGTATTGTTTTACAATTCCCTCCATTGTTGTACAATTATTATATTATAGTATTTCATTCATAGTATTTCACAAAACAGCCGTACAGAAATCACTTCATAATTGTTACGAAAAAAAATAATTATCTCGGTCTTTGGGTGAAAATTTTGAATATTGTATTTTGGAGTGAGCATTAATTTAACGTTCTTTTAATGCACAGCGTAATTGTCTTCGTTTCTTTTCTCTAATTAAAAACAACATAAAAGTGAAATTCTATCTCTAGAAGAAACGAACAAGGGAACGTTTGAAAAATTAAATTGTCTCAAATAATAACAATGGTGTAAATCTCCTAACTAACTAACCACGCCGTTTTCCCGGAAGTATAGACAGAGAGGAAGGACCGCCACACTTCTATCCCAACATACCTCTCGCGCCTCTTCTTCATTCAAACACCGTGACACGCACGCTCGTCGATTGTTCCGGTTTCGAACATGATCGCTTTTTAGTAATTGATTGATTTGGACATGTCTTGTCTTCCTTGGGCTTCCTCGACTTATTTTTCCATTCACACTACTTGTATATATCTTTCTAACCATTCTTCTCCCATCCATTCGTTACATATGTCCAAATCACCTTAATGAGCCTTTATTCATTCTATTTAGGACGTATCATCCGCCTAACATTCCTCCATATCAGATACTTGATAAAGTCATACTCTGTGACAAACAACATAAATCTAAAACTCAACTATAACTTTTGTCCGTATAAGTTAGATTCAAATTTAAATAACCATTCGTAATATATTTGCCCCAGTAAATCGTAGAATTTAACGTTTGGGCGTAACATTTGCTGAACGCTCCCGAGGGCTGCGGTTAACGGGCGCGAGCTTATGACATGACTAATCCGGTTCGGATGATTGTGCGGGCTAAGCCGTCTCCAGAGTCGCCCTGATACGGGCCTGCATGGGTTAAACGTTGGAATAATCCCGAGAGCACGCTCACCTACCAATCTCCTCGGAGCCGCCCGCTTATATAGGACTAACCCGAGAATTATATCATCGTTCGTGCTCTAGACCGCCGGGGCAGGCGACTAGATTGTGCTCTAGGACCGTATGCTAAAATCATTATGTGCGATGCGTTGACCTTCCGAAGTATCTCACACAAAATAAATACACAGAAATTCCCACGGTGGTTGTACCGATTGTACGATATATGTTACAGTGCTCCTTTCAATTATATTTCAATACTCTACTCCTACTGGCTCTAAAGGATGTCAGATGAAATGCCAACATTGCCAACAAAACAGCGAGAATTATTTTTACCCCTAGTATTACAAGATGAACAAAATGATGAAAGGATCACTGCGTTGGTCTGTACATATGGAACCCATGGAGGAAGAAGAATACTTAAAAATATTCGTTAACGATATGAATGGAGTACTGAGTTGAGGAAGACCGAGGAAAACATAACAAGACCAAATTAATCAAATTTTAAAGATCAGCCATGTCGACGTGCGACTCGTTTTGCATATTATAATATATATTTAATAATAATGTAACATTTGACATTCATATAACACGAATATCTAAACATTGTTGACGTTTTATCTCATCGCCTTTTCTAAATACAAATATTTTGTTCACTTTGCTTCAAACTTAATGAACGAGGAATTTAATAGATACATTTCAAAAAAAATAAAAACAGAAAAAAACGTAATGAAGTTAATAAGGGTTCAAAATATTTAGTAAGGAAATTCTGAATTTCGTAAACATTTAAATAAATTTCACAAAAATATAATCTCGCGCTTCTATTTACTTCTATTTGATCTGTGAAGCTAATTCCCCGTTTTACAAAAAGGGCAAATATAAAGCCTCAAACAACATCAGCATTTAAATAATGTTGCTCCATTCGCGCGGAAAGCTTTTCGACCATATTTCAGGCGAAAAGCTCATGGAGGAATAACTGGTGGATATATCACAGTGCGCCGGTTGAGCTACCCGAGCGAGAGCTTATTAAAATTATTTCAAACTAAATAAACGACAGGCGGCCCTCGACTTTCGCGCTTAATTGATCCTGAAGATGTGTGCGAAAGTAGAGGTCATGTAAAAAACACCAAAATGGTGAATTTTCTGTTGAAGACTACAGGGGAAAAACAAGGAATGTCAGTTAAAATTCAAAATAAATGTAATAATGCCATCTAGTGGCATTTGTACGTATCTATCCACAGTAAAATTTTCATATTAAAAAATCATCTGTGTCATCGACTATGGCCAGATAATCGATTGCTAATTGCTAAGAAATATATAGACTTTGATTAGCTTTATTCTCAATTTATTCAAATTAACCTTCTACTGACATTTATTGTTTTTCCCCTGTAGTCTTCAGTTATATATTTATTTATGTGGTATACCTACATCCTTTTTTTCTTTTCCTGATAGAGAGTGTCTTTTTCGATTGCCCTACGTACTTGAGATATGGCATACGCTCTGTATTGGGTGGGATCACATTCATCCATGATAGCCAAAATTTTATCAAGATGCATGAAGGCTTCATTCATATTTTTTATTGTCAACGTCTTAACGATTTCAACCTCTTCTACGCCTTCATTTTCTATTTTATGTGCTTCTTGTTGTTCAATTAGATATTCATTCGACAAAGGCTCTGAATGCGATTCGATTAAATCATCAACATCTTTGTAAAACGTGTAGTGTCAGTCCGTACTGCAAAGCAAGGCTGAACTTGTTTCAAACGTACAAACGGAGATGAGAGCGACTGCACGTGAGACACAAGTGAGCGATCGTTTATCGAACAAAAAACGACGATCGAAAAATGTGCGAAATGGCGAATTGTGCGAAAGTCGAAAGTTCGAAAGTCGAGGGCCGCCCTGTAGTCAATATGGGAATACTATTTTACAAATCTAATAGAGTGTAGAGGTGGGCGAGGCGGAAGTGAAGTCACCTACACACAGGTATATCCTTTGAAAGAAAACAAATATTGATCTTACGCAATAAACTACAATATTAATCATAAAATAAACTTGTGAAATGTTTTAATTTTGAAACAATATAATTATATGAATCACGATTTATTTTTACGAGATTGTCGGGACAGTTGTTTTGCCAACCTAGGTTGGCATCATCTGGTGTTACAAACTAAATAAATTTAAAACTACTTAGTCTAAAACAATGTGAGAATGGTAAAAAAACGCGAAACCGGAGAGGATTTAATTATGCCAGCTCTATTCATCAGGATATCATTGCGCACACTCGGGGCAAATAAGGCGCGCCGTAAATCCTACTGATAAATTATTCCAGGTGACAGATTCATTCCAGACATTACTAGCATCAGGAGGATAAATCAAAACTTAATCAAATATTCCTTTGGAAAAACTCTACTTATTTATCCATATTACATACTGTGTTATGGATCCAACACTTTGGTATAGAAGCGAAATATGGAGCTGGCAGAAAAAGTATGAAAACTGAATAAATGATGTAGAGATGAGATCTCTTGGACAGAGACATTATTGACTCCATATATTAATTTGATCTCATATCCTTCTATGGACCACAAAATCTAAAATAAATATTATTTCACCCCCTGTGGTCGGCAATCGTATATGCACGCAAAATACACAGGCAAAATATTAAAAACACGCAAAATATTAAATTCCGCTCTAGCAAAAAGGTTTTAAAATATCCAACCAAATCCAAAATCATGACAGCACTCGTAAAGCCTAGAACATATTTAGAGTGGAGCGGGTCCGGAATATCCCGGCCAGAAGTTGTTCATGATATTTATATTCATTTCTTCGACGGAATGTTTACAGAATACTGAAAGAGGCCCGTGAGCCCGGATTCTGTAAAATTCACGACAGGACTTGTTAAGTCTGGTTTCTTCCAACTGAGACAGCTAAAACATATAAGGAGATTAATTACCTATTAATGATGCTAGGGCGCTCGTAAATTCTTTTCTAATGTCACGTTTAGATTATTGTAACGGAATGTATTCTAGATTGCCAAATAATCAATTAAGCGGAATACAAAGCGCATTCAATGCTGCTGCCCGATTGATTATGGGGAAACAAAAATACCGTCATATCACGGCGCTCCTGAAGGAACTTCACTGGCTTAAAATACGAGAGCGAGTAAAATACATTGTGTTTGGCAGTGTTTAAGGCTCGACACCAGAGAGCGCCAACGTATATTTCGGACCTCTGCGTGACGGAAAGGCAACGTTGAAAACAAACAAAATAAATGCAAACAACATAACAATAATTAGACTCAGAGCAAATAAAGCATGTTTATATGATCATGCTTTGAGCGCTGCGGGTCCGTTGGCGTGGAATAGCCTCCATTTGGTATTGAGTATGAGGATAGTGACGTTAATTTAAGAAACTTCTAAAGACTGCACTGTTTGGTCAGGCTTTTCCTAATGCGCCCTTGGAGTAATTGATTTTGCAAAACGGCGCACTTAAAATATAAGTCATCAAAATACTAATAATAGTGCCATCTAGCGCGTGCCACTGTCACCACTGCACAAAAATTCTTAATCTTCGCCTTTAATATCGTGGGTGTATAATATTCACATAATTATCTCGCGTGTCCTCGATATAAAATCCGGCATTTCCGTTTCCATTGGACCCATATAATTTAATGCCACTTGGTCCTGAGAATACTATTATAACTTCTAGAATACTCATCTTTATGGACAGCGAGTATACCCATCCTTATCGAACTTCTTTAGCGCATCTTTTTTTAAATTAGTTCTCACCGAGTATTCGGAAGTCGGATCCAACTCGGATACTCGGGAGGAAAAAAGGCTGCGGAAAAATCGTGATAGGATTAGGGGCCGCGAACTTTAATGCACTGATAAAAACAAAATCAACGAGAAAAACAATGTTCCGTCCGACAACCGAACAACTTTTACTTCTTTACTGAAAAGTACGAAGGAGAAACGTAGGACTGCCACTACTGAATAATACACGACATTTCGTTTACCAGAAGTCTTCGGAGAATTTCAGAAAATGTCGAAGAAGAGGCGACTATTCTTCATAATGAAAATGAGAGCTCTCACACATCGGCTCAAACAAAATCATTTTTGACCGGCCAAAACATCAAATTGATGGGTCATCCGCCGTATAGACTTAATTTGGCACCCAATGACTTCTTATTGATCCCGCATATCAAAAACAAATAACGTGGTCAACGATTTTCGACACCCGAAGATGGGGTTGATGCGTTCAAAACGCATGTTTTGGAGTACCTCAATCGGAGTGGAAAAGTGTTTCGAAAATTGGTTCAAACGCATGAAAAAATGTATTGATCTTCGTTGAGAATATTTTGAAAAACAATAAAACCAATTTCCATCAAACTTATTTGTTTTTTCATTATTAGGCCAGAAATATAAATAGCAGCCCTCGTATAAGAGTGTTTATCAATTGTATTTTATTGTATTTTAATGAGCTAAGTCGTAGGAAATAAAATGGAATTGCTAATTCTTTGAAAAAGAATTCACACCATAGCTTCGCCACGCTATTCTCTTGAATTCGCCACTCACCTCTTCAAAGGATTATAGCATATTTATGGGGATGATTTAAAAATAACACCATTTTATACGTAGCGTCGTTTAATAGTGATGGAAGAATTGTGAACAAAGTGAGACGTGTCCGTGAAAATCAAATTAAAACTTTTCACATCGCAATTTATGTTCCGCAGAACACCGCAAACAGAAGCCGACAGTGACGAATAACGGAGAAAATTTCATACCGTCTAAACTGATGCTAAAAAAATGTGTCATAACTCAAAGCGAAGGAGCAACATTTCTCACCCAAATGAAATAACGTCGCATTATTGTCTGAGCAGTTTCATGCGATCAACACCGGCAGGGAGAGAGACTCGACAAGATTATTTAAATAATACTAAAAAAAAAACTTCTTAAATATCGAAGAAGCAAACACACTTCCTCTGCAATGTGAAGAATATATTAAAGATTCTCTAAAAATATAAATATGCAAAAAAAATGTATTTAACTGAATACGTATTTTCATAAAAGAAAAACTTTCCTTCCCGACATAAAAAGCTTCCATAATGTATTAAATAAAATACGAGGGAAATTATTTACGAGTAGTGGCATAACCCCATCTACAAAGAGCAATATTTAACCATCCAAGGCTCATACGAAATGGGTATGCGAAATACTCGCACACCAATTTGCGTGGGGAGCCGCTGTGAGGGTGTACGGCTAATGTGGTTGGGACAACGCCCGGTGGCTGCTTCCTTGTCCTCTCAAGACCATAAGCACACATACATACGTTGACCTTCACAGTTTAATCATTATAAATTTTTATATTGTTTTCATACTCAGTAAGGACTTTTAGTAAAGTATTTCAGGATTTTCAAGGTAGATGACACATCAAATCGGAGAAACAAAAATATTTTACAATTTCGAAGAAGCTTGAATATTTAACACTCTGCGTGTAATTGTTAAGACGAAATAATTACATTGTATTTAAAACCAAATTTTAATGAGTTTTCAGGAAAAAATCATTCAAGCTTATAATAATAATAATACGTGAAATTCATACTTCAACATTTACCATAAAGTTGAGTACCTCGGGTTTCAATGCCATTAATGATAATGTATGGACATCTTCACGGAGCACTGGACCACGATCAAATTGAGGAATTACTGAATAATAGAGATGCCCCCTTTTGGATAACGATTAAGACGAAGATCCTTTCATCCGCTGTAAACATGCTACCTGAATACAGAAAAACGAAACCCTGTTATACAGACTATTCCAACACCAGTATCCAGACGAAGTTGTTTAATTGATCTAACAACACATCCATGATGTCGCTAATGCACAAAGCAAGCATATATAGTACATACTAACGTCTGGTTTGGAGAAACGAAACACAGTGCGGCGTCGTTTCATCTCAGTCGGGTACGAAATCCGGGTAATACCTCTTACAAAGTCCTTTGAGACTTTGATATCT
Organism: Lepidostoma basale; assembly: GCA_022606425.2. Taxonomy (NCBI): domain Eukaryota; kingdom Metazoa; phylum Arthropoda; class Insecta; order Trichoptera; family Lepidostomatidae; genus Lepidostoma; species Lepidostoma basale. Next base: position 586,554 of record JAHDVF020000711.1, on the reverse strand, counting down.
TCTCCCTCGCTAGGGAGGCCGATAATTAGGGAACTTTCCGCGGGACGATTTGGAGACAAAAATATGATGTTACTACAGACAAAGCATAATTACGATACTCTCGGTTTCATAACATTACCAACAATCCGGCATAGCATACGCTCAGAACGGCCGAAAATTTCGATATCAAAAGACGAATGATTAAAATTCATTCGTTTCTGGGAAAACGACTCTCGAAAAACGGTGAAATATGAGCCATTATTTATCTTCCCGGCCTTGTGACGAAATAGTAGGGAGGCCCTTCGTCTATATTAAGCTATCTCTAAATAAAATCCTTCGACAGAGATACTATTCTTCCTCGGGGCATAACATCATGGAAGCGATGAAACAAGAAACCAATGAAAACATTGATGAAAATGCAAACTAAGATATTTGTCGCCTTCGGGTTATTTCACCCAGAGGTCGTATTTCCCGGGCCTATCCGAATCCAATAACTATTCCAAATCGACTTCCCATTTCGAGTGTTAAGCGGCGGGACCAATAAAAGTGAAGGGGCCCGCGGATACATTCCTCAAATGTAGGATGTTCTTCTCGAATGACATGGCGCATTTTGAACGTCAAAATAGTCCTGAAATATTAGTCGCTTCGGCGCGATATTCCGAAAATTTGCGAACGCCGATCTGAATTTCGTACTTGGAATCCGAATGTTTTAGCATGGTTATTTCTTCTGGATTCCTCAGTTATAATACATACGGATTTTTTTTTAAATTTGTAATTAACAAATCGAGGTTTTACTTATTCATAAATTGTGTACTGATCATAATTGAAACAATGGAATATTGTGTGTTTTCAAATTTATTTAAAATAAAATAAAATAAAACCTCATAACTTCTTCTATTATAACAATAGCAAAAAGTTCTCGTCTCTATTTCGCGATATTTCACAATCCTTTCAATTCAGTACGTATCAATTTCTATTGGCGTAGAAAATGAAAAGCATCGCTCTCCTTCCAATCAACTTCACGGGCCCCGGTAGAATGCAATATTGATCCCTCGCAAAGCCGATTAGCCGCCCACTGCGATTCTATTCCGGTTCATTTCTCTTTCCATGCATTACCCGTGCCCCGGTGGACCAGTCAACAGTCATCAGATCATAGTGCCACTGGGAGTTAACAGATTCTCCATGCATAAATGTATAAAATCAAATATTAAAACTGCTACCTAAAACAATTTAAATACACACTATTAAAACGTAAAATTAAAGATGAAGGGAGTCCGTGGAGTCGAGAGAAGAGAAACGTCATGGGTCCGAAACATTAAGAAATAGCGTAGGAACTATAGTGCATCGCACGCCTGACGGCAGTACAGGACCGATTGTATTTTGCAGACTGAGTCATTATCAAATATAAACGTTTGATTGAATAAAATGTTCACAATAAGTCATAAGGCATGCGCTATAGTCCAGCTGAACAAAGTGTTTACTTGAGAGTGTTATTTAGTCACGACAGGTTTAACCCCGAATCACATAATACAGGAATATCAGCTTTAAAAAAGATTATTATTCTAAGCAGAATAATAAATAACGTTAATTAACCAGCAGAAGATAAGATTTTGAAAATTCAGGAACAAATTAATGAATAATTATAATTAGTTTCGGCGGCTATTGATTACAAATAAACAATGTTAGAATAACGATAGTCTGAACGGTTACAATGTCGGCAGTCTTGTCCTCCCGATAACAAAGTTTACTTTACATTCGGAGAACTTCGCAAACGATTCCCTTTAATCTCCATAAAAAGCCAATATAACAAACACAAAACATTGAAATTGAACCATTCAAACAAAAAGTAAGTTTCAAGATGAACATTTACTTTGTTCTCGCAGGGCGAGAAGAAAAGAATTTTATGGAAAGTGAGAAAAGTGTTGGAATAGGCCGTATTACTTTACGGGTACTTAGAAGTATCAACGGGGAATTCGGATATGAAAATTGCACCTGAATATCGAAACGGGGGGAATAAATCGTTCTGGAAGGAAAAGTTCTCCCGGGAAATCATTGGCGGGGCGTGCACCCGTCGGCCTCCCGTACTAAAGACGTTCAGACTCGAGTGCCCGCGGGAGGGAACCGAGTTCCCCCACTACCCCCACACTCACACTCACTGGTGCGAGGGAAATAAAAGTATACATTAAAGTAATGAGTTAAAGAATGTGTTAATCAACTCACTATTGAATGTATTTCCTGATTCTTATAATGAACAACGATTTAAATTTTTGATTGAAAACGAATGTCATCAAGAAAGAGTACGAGAATACTTTGAATATAAGAGAGCGAGAGAGGAATTCTTCGATTCTCTTCTTCGATGGCTCTACAGCCCATATCGAGCCTTAGCCTCCAGTACTCTTCGCCTCCAACTCCTCCTGTCCTCCGCTTCGACCCTCCAATCTGACACTCTTAAAAATCTTGCCCCATCTCTCCCAACTTCATCCTCCCATCGCAGCCTTGGTCGTCCAATTGGTCTTCTACCACCTGGGTGCCACTCCAGCAATCTTTTTGGGGATCGCGATGACGGCATCCTCTGCACGTGACCGGTCCATCTCGGTCTATTCAGTCTAACCTTTGTGGAGAGACTGGGAGCTTTGTAAATATGGTACAGCTCGTCATTATGCCACCTTCTCCAGCCTTCACCGTCATTCACAGGTCCCAGAATTCTGCGCAGCACCCTTCTCTCAAAAGTATTCTCTCTCTGAAAGTAATTCGAAATGCACATGATGCGTATGCCTGACAACGTTTCTACAATATTTTGAATTTGGTTCTGATTAATGTTGTATGAAAATAGTGTAGAAAACGAAAGGAGAACAATTGGGTGTTAATTGTAAAATTTTGAATGTGTGAAAAAACAGTTTTTCATTAAAAGTTAAGATTATATACTGATTACGATTGTACAATGAACCAAGTTTTTAAAGGGTAGAACATCTTTACTTCCGTGAATATTTCACGGGTTGCAAAGAGCTTCAGCCAAAGTATGCATCGGGGTTGCATTTTGAGTTCTATCTAAGAGTAATTAATTCCAAGAACTGTCCGCTTAAGAATGCTGCAGAGCTAGGATACCGGCATCTCGTTAGCAAATCTGTTATGTACGTAGTAAATTCTACACTACCGTAAAATTTTAACACTTCGATAGCGCCTCCTCACGATAATTCGCGAGGCTTGAGATATTATGACAACCGCGTGGCAGGACGTATATTATACACCAATCTTATATATTTTTAAAATCAAAAACACGTATTAAAAAACGTTAACTTTTCGTTGCATAGACGATATTGAGTACGCTACTATTTGCACAGCATGAATGTTTCCAAAAGGATCTCATACCAAAAGATAGACCCCGATAAGAGCCCTGCACACACACAAACACCGAGAGCTTTTAGCCGAGACGGGCGAACTTCGAAAGATTGAGATTGTTACATAAGACCCCATTTCAGCAAACTACGGGTGGGCAACACGGTATACTACTCTCAACAAAAACTCAAGGAGATTCTCTGCCGAAACATTACCAATCTGATTCTGGTATTTAATCTCAATTCAACACTTGTATCCTACAGTCATCAATAACATTAGAGACTCTAAAATAATAGATTGCCCCTGCTAATCCCCGAAGCGCCTTAATACTCCAGTAAGCGCTATGGAACAAGGTGCGAATCGAACCGATCCAGACGCTCGAGGGTGGTAGAATTAACTCGATTATTACAAGGGCACATTTTATTATTCGCGTGTTTCGATTTTTTAGCTTCGATATGGAGGAATGGTTCAAAAACATATTATAGGTTTAATAGTTTTAAAACAGTGCTCATAAATAATTACATAAAAAAATAAACTAACGTGGCGGTAAATTCTCGAATGGATAAGTTGAAAGGGCTGAAAATATTTCCTAAGTTGGAATTATACGATTCCAATTAAATTATAAACTTCTTTTATTATTTTGTTCTCTGTTTATTAAAAGTGGACAAAACATTTTTTGGTTTTATTTTATTAAACATTGGGATCCACTGTAATCGGTTAATCTAATGTATTTCTTAATTATGGTTGGCAGAGGATTTGGATTCGAGTAATTGATGGATACTAGTAGACGTGAGAAAGAGAGGAACGATACCACCACTGACTGTCCCCTCTCTTTTTAAAAGGGACAAGCTCATTATATCCATTACTCCATTCAATCGGAACTTCACTAACAATTCTAATTTGCTTCGTTCAATAGAATCGACTGAAAAGTGGAAGCATGTAATTGTCTTTGAATGGAATGGACAATAACTTGAAACAATCGAGTGAACATTGCGGTGGAAAAATAATAATAAAAACTCAAAGGAAGGAATTAAGATGGAAATAGCAATTTATTATTATTGTAAAAGCAAATACAATTTATACCATTTATATTAGTGATAATCAGGGAAGAAAAATTACAAGAGAATGAAGTCAAAGGGTGCAAACATACATAAAATAGTAGACACAAAAAACTCTCTTTTTTACTACAGTTTCCTTTGACCAAACTCCGACAATTATTACAAGGCGTCGACAATCCCGCGGACCAGTCAGAGAGAACCCTCGGTGGTCCGGAGGCGGGGAGGCAGGAGGCAGGAGGCAGGAGGCAGGAGGCAGGAGGCAGGAGGCAGGAGGCAGGCGGCGGTGGGCGGAGGGCGGCGAGCGCTCGGCTACGGGAACGGGGCGGGCCGGGCGGTGTGGGCGGATCGATACGGCTCCAGAGTTACGTAACACTCCGCATGTGTCCCACCCGGCTCGGGGGCACAAAGAACGAATGTGGATCACCCGTTCCATGCACGTGAGGAGTGATCCAACTCTCAGACTGACGCGCATTGAGAAACGCAAAATATAATCGGGATGACGTTCCACCCTAGAGATTGGTTTATTCTGTCATTTAGAAAACCAAAATGAATCGGACCACCAGAACTCTGGCAATACATTAAAAACGTTCAATTTTAACAGCAGCAATCGATTGTTGCGCCAAGAGTACACGACATGTGTGTACGTATGCTACATAATACGTCGTTGGGTTTATAATACATGCATAACAAGAATTGGAGAACCGCCGTGAAGGCTGCGGGAGTACGAGGAACGAATCCCCGAGGGATTAGAGCTCCTAACGAAGGTCTCGGTGATAAGTTATTCATCGACCGTGACTGAGTGCGAGTGTGGTAGAAGACATAGTCTACATACACGAGGGATTGTCTGGGGACTAATGAAACGATGTGTATTTACAGAGTAAGGCGACGGCACACTGGGAGCAAACAATATCGGTTGGCATAATAAAGATGGATCATATCGGCCTGCGATACTTGACCGGTCAGACCAGGAATTCATCCAAAGACAGAACTTTTTAAAGAGTTTTTGATTTAAATGGTATGAACATACCAACACTTTTTAAATATATTGTTTGTCTCGCTGAGTACAAATAGCAATAATGGAAACAAAAGATAATATAAAATGAAGTGAAGTTAAGTAACAATCCAACAATTAATATTAGGTCCTTACATATGAAATTGGCGTTTTGTATGGGAGGAACATAAAGTTGATTTTTTTTTAATATAATATATTTATTTAATCAAAGTATGTACCATTGCTATCTATGCACTTTTGCCATCTCATAGGTAGTTCATCGATCCCTTTACTAAAAAAAACATTCGGACGGAAATCAATAAAATCTTTGAAGTCGGTTTGGACTGCCCCATCGGAGTTGAATTTTTTCCCTTGCAAGAAGTTATCCAAATTTCGAAAAAAATAGTAATCTGTTGGGGCAAGGTCCGGAGAGTACCGTGGATGTCTTAGACATTCCAATTGAAGCTCTTCTAATTTGGTAGCCGTCTGTTGTGCAGTGTGTGGTCTAGCGTTATCATGAAGCAGCAGTGGCCTAGAGCGATTAACCAGCCTCGGTTGTTTAGCAGCTAGCTTTTCCATCATGGTTTGCAGTTGCTGACAATAGACATCTGCCGTAATCGTCTGGCCAGATTTAAGAAAGCTGTAGTGAACGACACCAGCACTAGTCCACCAAACGCTCACAAGTAACTTTTTTGGAGTCAATTTTCGCTTGGGGCATGGTTTGGCTGGTTCGGCAAGGTTCAGCCATTGCGATGAGCGCTTCCGATTATCATACAGGATCCACTTTTTATCACAGGTAAATGATTCGATTCAAAATCCCTTCATTATTGTGCCGGTTGAGTAATGCAACGCAGCAGTCAACGCGCGTTTGTTGATTTGCTTCACTCAATTCGTGAGGTACCCACCTTTCAAGCTTTTTCACCTTCCCAATTTGCTTCAAGTGGATTAAAACAGTTTTATCACTAACACCGCAGCCTGCAGCTAACTCGGACGTGGTTTGCGATGGATCCGCTTCCACAATAGCCTTCAATTCTTCATTATCAACTTTGGTCTCCGGCCGTCCACGGGGCTTGTTCTGCAGGTCGAAATTTCCAGAACGAAAACGTTGGAACCAAAAACGCACTTTGTTTTCTTTTGCGGCACCGTCGCCATACACATCATTAATCCTTCGAGCCGTTTCTGCAGCACTGGTGCCACGGTGGAACTCGTACTCGTAAATAACGCGATATTTCAAGTTTTCCATTTTGTAAACTGAGTGACAATTGAGGTAAAAACAAATGAATTATAATTTTCGAAACACAAATACTTGAGTAAATAGCTGTATAAATTTGAATTTGGAATTCCTAACCAAAGAGTAGATATTTGAGATCAAAGTTGCCAGTACGGCAAAACGCCAATTTCATATGTAAGGACCTAATATTTCCACGGTCCAATAAATGTTTACATAATACGTTTATAAAGAAAAGAATAGAGAAAAAAGGTAGTGTATAATCATTCTCAAAGATTGAACGGGAAAAAAGAAAATGAGTTCTAGTGGTAGAATTTTCGCGTAGGCTAATGCCGTAGATCACACGAAGTGTCAAGAAACTCCCAACTAGCTCGGCGTATCAAGATGATACATAAATATGACGCAATGGGCACAAAAGCTTGCAGGCCGCCCGCAGTATGCGCGGAGAAAAACGCCATTCCCATTATATGACTCCTTTGCCAAGAGCCCGAATCGATGGGCGGGCGCCAGGCGGTGGGCGGCGCCGAGCGGATAGCACGGGCGGATAGCACGAGCGAACCAAATTACTTATTGGGACATTAACACTTTTTACCAAAAGACTATAAACATGAATAAATACACTCGTATTATACCTACAACAATTGTAATTATTCCACGATTCAAATGATAAAGGCACTGCAGTCTCAAGGGAGATTTCTATTAGGACGCTCATGTCTATTTCAAAAATCTTAAAATATTCAACTAATTCGTTTGTTCACCCAAACTAAAATAATTCTGAATGTGATATTTTCAATGGATATGCCATTAGAAAATTAGAATGTTGCATAAAGTTACATAATATATCACAAATCAAAAAATGTCCTTTATTAAAGCAAATAATTGTTTACAAAAAAGATAGATAACTTCCACGGTTATTAATAAAATCTTGCCACAATTTAGACACTTTTATAAAATTCAGGTTGCTTTGACCTGAAACATTGACACAGATTGACCAGACTCTAATTTATAATGAATCACACCAGAAATATCCCACAAGATAAATGAAAGAAACTTTTTGAATGTCATTGATGGTCGAGGTATTGAAACCGGTGTTTGAAAAAATACATTGTTTTTATACGTTATATGTTAAATGGATATAAAGGATTCAGAAGAAGATCTTCAGAAGACCCACGAGGATTGTAACGCTGAGGACGATGACGATGATAAAGAGGATTCATTATTCGTCTCCAGTAACAATTCCTTCCAGAAACCTAAATACTCGCTGATCTAAATCCGACATCGATAGTTCGTTCGGAAAGCAAACTCCTTGTGTGTGTCCTTGTAAATGAGCTTTTACAATCAACCATAGATAAGCGATGTCCTGTGACAATTCCTGAATGGTATAGTATTACCTGGATCCGACTTCACCGATGATTTTTGTTGCCTTCTCTTTTTATTATAAATAATATTTGTTGCATAAGGCTTGATGAAACGGCGTGATGGTTTTGTTTGTTTGTTAGTTTGTTTGTTTTGCATAAGGCTTCATATCATTATTGCGCAAATTAAATAGATGCAAATGGTTGAAAAAGAAAGAACGTTAAAGGAAAGATGTATACGATCTATTCCAAAATCGAAGGCAACGGCGTGAAACTGATTACAAAACGACATTTATTTTCAATATTATTTTCAACTAGTCTTAATTTTAAGCTAGATATAGAGGAAAACCGAGGAATTCGTGGTACGATCAAATAAATCAAATGAATGTCGGCCACGTGAGAATTCAGAGAAATCGACGCGCATGCATGACACAATGTATGAATATTGAGGAAGCGACAGAAGCACCGCCAATATTGATGGGTATAGGTAGTATCGCGAGACGTGTCACAGGTTCACACCCGCGCCGCGCCGGGGTAGCGGCGCAGCTCGGCAACCTGCCGCGAAAGCCGCACGAACGGTCCCTGGGAAGCGTTTAAAAGATAATCCCGGCTCCAGGCCGAGGGACGAGATAAGAAGATTTATCGAAAGCGATAACACCGAAACATGGGAAAGGTTTGGAGAAAGAAACTAACTAATCCGATCCCAAGCGCAATAATAATGGTTATAGTAACAACTTAATGTGTTTCCGATGATAAAACCTATCACCACATACATAACCTACAATAACACAATGTACAACTATACACAACTAATATGTACTACTCGTGTGAAAACTGCCACATAGCACCTCCTTCGTGACTGTAGACAATCATTACGTTCCCCGAGAGAACAAAATGCAGGATACTTCATATTCAGATTATCCTCATGTGGTAATAACATAGAGAATCTGTGGCAATTCACCGAATAAAACATTCAAGTTATTAACAAAATAACAATCATCGATGAATGCAAACCCAACGTGAAAAATTGACTCACACTATCGCGGCGTGGACCTTATTTATCTATTTTTCGACAGCTATTTAGATCTCGGAATGCCGCTCACATATTTTCAGGATAGATTACTTCATTTTCTTCTTCTTCGTGTGTCATGCCGGGTCTTGCGCAGTTCTAAATAATGCCTCGACTTCAGTCACGAACGTTCCAGAGCCAATAGAACCGTCTTCTCCCCACTCCTCGACGATCCTCTATTTGCCCTTAATGATATTTTCTCCTCTAAGCACATGACCCAGAAATTGATATCAGTCGGAAATTGTCTATCTGTTCCTTACTCTTTGTAGCACAAAAATATTGCTAACCATATCGGTTCATGGAATGCATACCATTATACGATGCATCCACATCTTGAATGCCTATAGCCTGTTTCTAAGAGTCCATGACTCCACTCCGTACGAAAGCACGGACTAAACATAACACTTAACCATTCTTTGCATTATTACTAGCCTTGCTAATCAGGGCGATGCGGGACAATCGAGTTGCGTGGGTCCGAGGGCGGGCGCCACCTTCGGGGATACCTGTTTTGCGCCAACTAAAACTATCTGGTGTTAGCAACTAGTGTTCCACCAGCGTTATTACAAGATTACGCTCAATTACACGTTGCTTCAAGCATTTATCTCCTTCAAACCATACGAAGGATAGATCATGCTTGAATCGCGAATCATAATTTAATTAAATAATATTAATATTAAACAATAATTTTGAAGATATATATTGTAATGCAGACTTCTCCTTCTACCATTTAACGTTATATAAGGTATGTAGGGTTCTTATGAAAGAATACATTTTTGGTAGTATACCATCTACATACAATATATGAATAAGAAACATATTAAAATAAATCTAAACTGGCGAATTCATACGAGGCAGAGGTGAAAAAACGTGATACAATTTCTCGAGTTTATGGCGCCATTACAGGGCCGAAAACGGGCATCAGCTGCCGCCGCAAGACGGCGCTTTACGGCGTCCGTAGCTGCCGAGTGCCGCGCTAATAGGCCCACCTGCTGATATTCCCGTACACAATATTAGAATGCAATAAAGCCTCGGCAAAAAAATACTAGATATATACGAAATTTTTCATTGAATTCTTATTGATTTCGCCCCTTACGACAGCATTTCGTCCGAGTTTAAATCTTAATTTTAAAAAGTTTCTACTGCAATGCTTGCGTTCCCACGTTTCCGTCTAAATTACCTCCTCACATGTATTTACTAAATAAAAATGTAATAAAACGAAGTTTTTTAACTACGAGTACGTCCACTTTTGTCTTTATTTCGACAGCGCGCCTGGCGAAACCGGTCGCTGTCGAAATAAAGAAAAAAGTGGAAGTATATAGTATCAAGGGTTTTCAGTAAATTCATTCGATTATGTATTTATTGTATTTTTCCCCATTTCATATCCTCAATTTATCTGACCTCGGAGCATATAGGCACTGATAATCGCGCTGCTCTTTGGTCAGGCCACTATACAATGATAAGGAAAGGCGCATCACGAGGGCCGCTGTAGTTTCATATCGTTTGATGAGTGAAACTGAAAGGAGACACGGAGATCTTGTATAGTTATGAATGCGTGGTGTCACGCAATGTCACCATAAACAAATGGCTCAGTGTATTACAATCAGCCCCCGGCGCGGCGTGCTGCATGACAAGGCGGGATACCGAACAGTTACTGCGATACATCACAGGACGAAGGGCGCTTCCGAGAAATATGTTTCTTAATACTAATAATTTAATAAGCAAATGAGGGATAATATTCCTCATATTCCAGAGTAAAACTCTCCCCACTGCGAAGTTAAAAATAATATAATACATTTTCAGGAAAAACGATGAATTATTTAACGGCGATAATTGCCCGCCGTAGAAAGCTTTCCTGCTTAATAATTAATTCAGATTAAACCAACAAAGCGTTGTCCGCCCATTAATCGTTACAAAGACGAGCGGAGCGAAAACAACGTGATATGCGAATAAGGGATGATCTAACTAACGGAAATGCGTATGGCACTCCGAGTAGCTACTTTGAACAAACGCGACACGCGCCATTAGCTTTCATAAATATCGGTCGCTTTAATTGGAATCTTCGCCAGAAAAATAAAATGAACGCGCTACGGTGACCTACGTGGGGAGCGCCCCGTTCCGTTGGATACACATAGAAGTTAATAACTTGCGACTAGATTTAGTGGGACTTTAATTACATTACATGCACAACACCCCGACGCAAGGCAGACGACACACACATGTAGGAGTATCCCACAAAAGTTACTCTCGCGACCGTTTCTTCGCTAATTGCAGCAACTTAATCTAATTAACACCCAGTCCACATTTCTAATTACACGAGTATTAACTGTCTTACCACGGCATTATTTATACTGAATATTACTTCAAACATTCATTCACGATAAACGATGTTTAATAAAATGAACATTGCTCACCTTACACAATCTCCGGATTCTTTACACGCTCTCAACATTCTTCAGGGCTGTAATTCTACAATTTGTATATTTCTCCTTTATTATTTTCATGGCTATAGCTTTCCGGTGACACGAGTAATTTCAATCAGTTTTTCCGATTCGTCAGAAAGGAAATTCGTCGTATCGAGTTTTCCAACTGGATACGTAATGCTCTCGAAGCACGGAAAAAGTTTGCCCGCGGTGATTTGAAATGCTGAGGGAATGGATGTTTTTGTTTTGTTCGATGGCCCATGAAAAGTGAAGGAATAAAACAAATATTCAGATAACCATTCGTTTGTGTGAAACCACGCCGCAGATACCTTTGAGATAATATATTATAATATACTCTATAAACGCAGCGGCTTTGTCTGTGTGGTAAAGATATTCTCTAATATAAGTATTTACCTAAGTTTCTGTGTAGGTGTTATAACTAACTAGCCATCACGCCGTTTTAGAAATGATAAGAGAGAAAGCTATGCACACTGCTCTATCTTGACATACCTCTCTAGCTTCTTATTTTACATATTCTTACATCGCGGTACGCACACTCGTCGATTATGGCCATATTTTACTCGGTCCTCTTTGGCTTTGGTCCATTTTGACCATTCTTTCCTCTTCCATTCGTTCCATGTGTCCAAACCATCTTATTTACCATGTCTTAATTATACATAATGAAAATAAATAAAAATTGCAACAAATATTTTTAAATGTATATTTAGTTAAAATCCAATAATGATTGCGTCTTCAACCGGTCTCGGCACCTCGCTGCCATTTTCTGGTGATGATGACCAGAAGATGGCAGCGAGCTACTGAAACCGGTCGAAGACACAAACATTAGTGGGCACCAGCAACAATAAACCATCACGCCGTTTCTCCGCAAGGGTAGGCAGCGAATGGACCGCCACACTGCTCTATCCTGACACACCTCTCTAGATTTCTCCACATTCATACAACGAGTTATACACGCATGTCGATTCTTCCGACTTCTTTCATGACCAACCTTTAAAATTTGATTAATTTGGTCATGCCATGTTTTCCTCGGTCTACCTCGACTCCGTACTCCATTTACAGCGTTAACGTTTACTTTCTTAACATTAGTGGATTTTAACTAAATATATATTATATATATTTTTTAATTATTTTCATTATTTACAATTAACTTCTACTATGAAATTTCAAAAAACAAAATTAATTTCGTAAAACAATGGATGCATTCCTCCGCTTCACATTCATAAATCGTTTTTCCACATATTCTTCTAAGTATTATATTATATTTACCACAATTTTCGTTATAATTTTGCCATCTCCAAGATTCACTTTCATACTATGATCACGTGAAACCAAATCTACGAGAGATTGATAAAGTAAAGAACTTTAAATAAAATATGGAGTGTTCGTACAGATTTATTTAGAAGACGTTTAAGAAGACGGCAGCAGCCTCGAGATATAGAATGTACGGCATTGCTGCATATTCAATGAATAAAGGGAAGAAAGGATCACCCCGAACAGGCGGCGGGAACACGGGTGATTCATGTGGAGAAAAGTTGTAAAATATAACGAAGGCATGGCGTGACCGAACCAATCAGAATTCAGGGTCGGCGCAGCGATAAATCTTCAGCGACGGGCGTGCGGGAGGCATTACACGGATCATGGAAGGGAAGAAGAGAGGAGTACACCGCGAGTACACTGCGACACTGAGATATTAACGGTGTCAAATGAACAAATGGACAATTGTATGCACGACACGGCAGCATGAAATATACCGATTGTGTGCAGTTATAGAAATTATCAATGAAAGCGAAAATGGTCGTTCACAATAGAATTCTGGCTTGGAAGCGAAGATGAAACTGACAGAGGAAGGATGAGAGCAGAATAAATGCGATCACTTAGACGTATATGTGGTAAAACGTTGTACGACGGAGGAAGGAATGAAGAGCAGAAGAAATTATTATAAACACAAATATGAAAGGATCACTGCGTTAGTTTTGACAAATGGAACGCATGGATGAAGAAAGAATGGTTAAGAAAGTATACGTTAACGATGTGGATAGAATACGGGTTCAAGGAAGACTTGGCATGACCAAATTAATCCAATTTTAAAGATCGGCCATGTTAGAAGTCGGAACTATCGACGTGCGTGTATGACTCGTTATAAGAATGTGGTGGAGCCTAAAGAGGTGTGTCAGGATAGAGTAGTGTGGCGGTCCATTCTATCTGCCTATGCTTCCAGGGAAACGGCGTGATGATCAAATCAAATCAAATCGGTTTATTAACTCAAAAGACATTACAAGCAGCAAAATGTTTAAGGCATCTATTGAGTACAGGTAAAATATTATAAAAATACAACATAATACCAGGAACGCATTAGAGATGGTTCGATATTAGGAAGACAAGATACTTTATTAAGTCAAGAGTATTTGTCTCCTGAACGTACCTTCACTAATATGAAAGACGTCGATCTCCGAGGAGACCGCGTTCAGCAGACTAATTGCTCTTCCCACCGGTGTCACCAGAGATAGATTGGTTCTGGTGGCCGGTAGGTAAAACAATCTGTGCTGTCGCTGACGGAGAAATCTATCAGGGACAAAAAGACCAACACCCTCTAGTACGGCAGAGTTCTCGAAATATGATGATAATGTTGTCGTTGTTGTACCCTTATATAGAGCAGCATTAATTCAAACTAAAATGGAGTCGTAGAGTTGCGCTGTGTCCTTCGCAGAAAATATTGACAGGAATTGCGCTATTTCAACTACAGAAACATTATCATGTAAATTCAACGTCGATTGATCATCCTAGAAATGGAAGAACCTCTTGAAAACTCATTTTGTATTATGTTAACCCAATTTAAAGGGAAAACAATTATATAAAATGAGATATTCAGATAATGAGAGCGCCTTCCTCGGCCCCAGCCACGTGACCCGCTGACCCAGTTCGGGCCCTCCACCAATACCGCCCCTGCCCGCCATGCACGCCTCCCCTTGCCTGGTGTACTGGGCTTTACCAAGGTGCTGCAATTACAGAGAGAATGCCGTGCACATATAACAGAAACAGTGACTAAAATGTCAACTTTCAGCTATTTGAGTAAACAGAGATAAAACGTACAAGCAAAATACGAAGGTGATTATTCTAGTTAGAGCCCTCGCCTAGTGGACATATAATGCGGCAGAAGTTTCCCGCATTTGTGGCGACAGTCTTCATTATCATTATACTTCCCCTCATTGCTTAAAAATAAATAAAGAGAATACGAAAATGCCATTAATAACAAAGAAATTATTTTGAATGTAAACAAATACTGGATTTTACCCATTGCGAGTAAATCATTTTTAAGGATTGTATCTCAATAGAGACGATCAATATCTCAATAGAGTCGTCTCTATTGAGATACAATTAATCCTTAAAAATGATTTACCCGCAATGGGTAAAATCCAGTATTCGTCTACAAGTATTTGTATACATTCAAAATTTTGTATAAAAACTGGTCCAAGTTAAAAAGCATAAAAATTGGAGAGCCATCTCCAGGCGTTGTCTAGCACTGCATGATAATTTTGCATAGCCTTTCACATTGCATTAATATAAATTTTCTGCTTAGTGCTTACACCTAATCTTAATGGATGGCGCTAGTGTAGATTGAACTAAAAAATGTGAAGTGTTTCTCAACATTGTAGCATATATACATCTTCCAAAAAATTGTCAGACGTGGTGGTCGTAAGAAGGTCGGAATGGGGAATGTTAACATAAAGCGATCGCTTAACCCAACCAATGATAGGTCATAAGTCCTGTAAGCGCCTCGACCACCATATTCTATTCCCAGAAAAC
The DNA here is from genome assembly GCA_022606425.2 of Lepidostoma basale. Taxonomy (NCBI): domain Eukaryota; kingdom Metazoa; phylum Arthropoda; class Insecta; order Trichoptera; family Lepidostomatidae; genus Lepidostoma; species Lepidostoma basale. Next base: position 571,293 of record JAHDVF020000711.1, on the reverse strand, counting down.
AATTTACATCTTCGTCTCTATTGAGATACAATTAATCCTTAAAAAAGAAATTATTATAAATACCCGAATAAATTTAACTACAGGTCCAATTTTCCCATTGCCCTGCAATCCGAATTAAATAACAATTACACCTACGTCTAGACATAACATTTTATTTTATTGTTTAAAAAAGTACTCTAAAGAAGGGTGAGTACCATCTGAAACATGTTTGTGAAGAATGTAATAAAATGTAATGAAAATGCAATGTTTCTCAAAAGTTATTAAAATCTAATACTCTCTAAATTGTCAAAAATACTAGAATGACTCCCGTCGTTGTATAATTTATAATTTCAATGTGGGGGCACCTTCGAGATCCCACCTTGTCTGGCAGAGGAGAACTTTAGAGTCGAGCCGTGTCATCAGTATTGGTAAATGCGCAACCTTAATCACATAATCTCGAAACTAAATCTCGCTCACCCCACAAGGCAACACGCCCGGCGAAGACAAAATCGAGTGTCCGCTCTCGTTTACTAGCCGGTTGCAAAATTTTGAGTATGAACAGATTTTACTATCAAATATACAAAGTCATTTGAATTTGGGCTCACAATTGCAAATCACAAAAATTATAATTATAGCTATAAAACATTCGACTTCAGTTAGGGTAGGAAAAAATATATTTCAGATTCGACTGAAACTCGGCTACCTATTTTTTCAAGTGTCTATCAAAGCCACATCCACATACGAGTATATATTAATACATCGCTTGTGAATATGACAAAGGTCGTTCTTGTCAGCACTCTGTGAGGCACTAAGGGTCAATTAAAACGAGACCCCTCCCCTATCGAGGGGTGACACGTGAACAGGTGACAAGGACATCGACGGGAGGGGGGAGGGGAGGCGATCACCGATTCGTCGTGAAATTCAATCCCAGAACAACATCAGCCAATTCCGCTAATATGACACATTCGCTTCCCCCACAAGGCGGGTACTAACTATTATAATAACGGGCGTATAATAACACTATTAGGATTCACAATAACTAGAGTAAAACCTCTATTTAACGAACTTTGAATGTAACGGACAAAAAATCCGGTCAAATGTAAAAAAAACGTACCGTTAATATTATACATGCTTAAATTCAAGTCTCGCTGCATGTAAACAATTTTTAGCAGCCATGATAATCACGTCATACGTCTAGCACTAAAATTTGAGGCATAATGCCGAGGATGGAAGTGAAGATAGAGAAGGAGAAGAAACAACACTGCCAAAAATGAAGGTATCAGCGGTCAGATCACATCTCAACGATCTAATAACATTTATTGAGTATTCGTCAGATAACGAAGTTCAACTATATTATACGCATTTTCGAAATTTTAGAGAGTTGATTATAACAAAAACAGGAAACTTCAAAAGTGCAAACAAAACGTGTTCCTTTCTCAAAGCAGGATAACCGAAAGCAAGCGCGTCGATTTCAAACAGCAACGTCACTTCGCGACGAGTGTCCGAAGACAATAAATAGAATTTTGTTTGTGTTTTGTGTTGTTTATTTATATTTAAATACAGTGTACACATTTAAAAAAAAGGTTTTGATTTATTTAAAATCTATTTCTATATAAAGGACTTTCGGCTTTAACGGACACCCCCTTCCCCCAATTAGTCCGTTATACAAAAAGGATTTACTGTACTAAGATGAATTTACTAAACGAATAATTGAATTAGTTATAAAACCACGCGACGCCTTGGCTCCTAATCCGCTGGATATGGTCGAATTCAGGACATGGTCAAATTTTCAAATTAAATGACTACATATAAGAGCTGAACCTCCGTAAACCAGAAGACCCAAGTTCAAGTGATTCTGATTGTTATTTATATTATAGTACTCGTTATAACAGTAAAAAAATTATATCGAAAAATTGTATTTGAAGATAATCCAACGATTTTACTGAAATCTCATTAATGGAAGTTCATTTTAAACAATAATTAAATTAAATAATGTTATTTTATTAACTACTTCCAATTGTATAATTTATTTTGACAGCAACCGGTTTCGCCAGGCTCACTGTCAAAATAAAGACAAGTAGAAGTAGTTAATAAAAAAATATCGTTTTATTTAATTATTATTGTCTTTGAAGTTGATTGCTACAAATAATTTAGATTTGTGTATTTTTTTTATTGCATCAATAAATTCTAATAATGGCTAAAGTGATATGAGAAAACTTTTCATCATTTCGTTTTAAAATCAGTGCAGTATCTGACCAATAATATAATATATTGGAGCATAGTGTATTTATACAATGGCGGCACGTAGTATATTTCATATACAATACACAAACTTCTGTTGTCGTGTGAAACATTGCAGTTTCCCCAGTGACCGTTCGGCGGTGAAATGACCTATTTCGGCGGCCGGCGGGTTACAGAATTCATTATGTAGCTTGGCCAAATCGTAAATCGATATGCCGCATGACTTTCGCAAATTTTAGACGAAAATTCCCGTTTTTCGTTTATGCGTTCCGTATATGGAAGCGCGGTACTTGAACGTAATATAAAACAAAAGATATCTTGAAAGAGATTTTCACTTAGTACCGTGTCACCTAACCAAACGTAGCCTGACCGTCACTCGCTCCCCGGGGATAATCTGAGTGGTGATCACTTCAATCTTCTGGATCCTTTCTTCGTACACAATATACACGCTCGTCGATTATTCCAAAGTACTTGTGCGAGACTACACACAGTTTTACCTTATTGAGGCATAGAGAGTAGCGAGAGTGCTACGCTGACGCCACACATACATATACGAGGTATTTTCTCAACACGAAGTACCGCTCATCCTATATTAGATCACATGATGAATGAGCCTGGTTCAAGAGATGAGTTATAAATCTTTACATCAGAAAAGATAAGAAATAAATCACACGAAGCTCAAGGATACATTACGAAAATTTCACCATCAAGAATTCAATATCAGAAGCTGCGAAAGGTCGAAAGGTTGGCTCCTTTAAATATTATATTGATCTCGGCCGAGTTGCTCGGCTCGAGTGCTCGGCGTTGGAGCGTAGTTATAGTTCTTATTTGGGAATACCCCGGTCATCCAAGATCGTTCCATCTTCCTCGTAGATCGTCTTAGAATGGGATCTAAAGTCTAATTAAATAATAATTATTCATTTGGGAACAGCGACTAAACATAATGATTGGCAATCGGGCATTAGATGCAATGGAAGAAGCGTCGTGGAACCACTTTATATATGCAAATGGTTTCATTTGAAACGATGCTTCCCCAGAGAACGACCAGGCTCTTGTCGGGACGAGGCTAATCTCCTAAGCCGGAGATTTACTGGAATAGGGAGGTCGCCCCCGCAGTATTACGACACAAAATGGCCACGCACTGGCTCGTATCTGGCTGCACAATCACATTGTGAACATTAATACTTGTAATTCTGGCAATGTACATATTGTAAAGCAAAAAAAAAGCTGCATGCATCAAACTTCACTGGGTTCGACTTATATTCGTGGTGAGGGGGGTTATTCGTATTACACCTCCATCACACGTAGTAAGTCAACGCTTCCTATTAAATTCAGCGGTTTTCTAGTATGAAGGTATAACTATTTTTCAGCTGATTCGTGAAGTGTCGCCATTCCTCGAGTGAAATTGCCCCAAAAAAGGCGATACAGAGTAAGCGCGATATTTTAAAATAAATTAATTTACTTCAAGGAGTAACGCCGCAATCTTTTTAAATTATGATACCTAATAACCCAGCTATTTCGTGTTGCGTTAATTTAAAATTGATGTCGAGTTCACGCGAGGAGTGGGCCCTCGGACGGTTTCAAATAAGACGATGGCAGAACATACGAGTACACGCTAGAAAACCGAAATTGATAACGATCCTGTTATTCGCAAGAGAAATTGAAACAGCCCTAGTCAAAATCAGAAACCGTAATTCATAATAGTAAAAATATAGCTATGGACAACAATGACGGGTAATGTTTAAATGAGACCAGCGTAATCAAGGTGTCATTGCATTTTAAAGAGGGTATAAAAATGCTGCAATGTTCAGACAGTAATCGAAGGATATTTAACATGCTGGTGTAAGGCAAGAGAGAATAAGGAGGCTACTCCAAGAATAATCGCAGCGTGGTACAGTCCACAAAACTTTCCATTAGGAATACGTTATGCGGAATGAATATGGTATAAACACGTTATTAATAATCGGCAGCCTCTGCACCCGGCGAGAATAATGGCGATATTTGGAATGGGGTACTCACGTTCTCCTCGACGGTTTTCTTGATTTTGGCTCCCGCCTCACTCACTTTGGCCCCGGCCTTGTTCACGGCGGAGTACAAGAAGTTCCCGATGGACTTGGCTCCAGCCACTGCCTTGTGGGTAACTGGACACAAAACACAATCGTTAGTGTGACAAGCGGGGAGCTAGCTGCTACTTAGAAATGCGCAAGTACTCACCATTCCCGATCTGGCCGGCATTCTCGTCCGTGGGGGTCCCGGAGGGGGAGATGGGGCGGCTGTCGGCGCCTCCTGTGGCGCTGTGGGACAAGATTAACCTAACCTTTAGTGACGTGAACAGAAATAATAACGAAAAATAAGGGCGATTGATAAACCAGCCTCAAGCGCTATCTACTGGAGCGGCAATGATAACTCGACCAAAACCCTCGGTCAGATTATAAATTCCGTGAAATTTATATACCACTATGAATTATTGTCGTGTCCATTGTACCTCGCCTCCGGTACTGACTACTTAATGTATGATTATTTATATTCATGCGCGTGGGATGAGAAGATAAGAATATAAGATAATTTTTCCTTGGATTTATATTCGAATGTGCGTTGAAGCGACATCTTGCAAGTATTAAAAATTACGACAAGAAAATGATTACATGATCACCCCATCATATTCAGATATACGAGCATAAGTAATGATGGTTTACAATTGGAATTTTAAAACGGTTCCTAATGCCACCCTCGCAAACGGTAAACATTTATCCTTCACATTTCCCTAATCATATTGCGAAAAAAAAAACTCAAAATGACCTCTTAAGTTGCCCGACAATATTACGTAATGCGATAAAAGAAAAAAGTATCCCCGAACTAATTCGATCGCAAAGGACTAGCGATTTTACGGCAATGTGGTAAAATAAAGCTCCATTTTAAGCAATACTCAATCCATATCACGTTCCATCACGGGACACTTACGACCCTCCCCTCGCGCGGGAATATTCTCCAGACTCTTTATCCAATTTTGTTTATCTACAATTTCGTAATAGTCCACCTTTAAAAGTTAAAGAGCCGAGAGTCGAAAGAAAAAGAGAGTAGAAAGCGAAGGGAGAGGTGTTATTATTATAAATTCAACTGAATTCGAGAAACACAATCCAATACAAGGGAATCGAGGGGAAATGAACTTACGTCCATTCAAAAATGTAATCTTTCTAACTAACTAAACTAACCATCACGCCGTCTCTCCGAAGGGGTAGCCAGAAATAATGGACTGACACACTTTTCTTTCCTGACATATTTCTCTTCTCTCTCTTCCTCAACATTCATGCATCGTGTCATGCACGCGCATCGATTTCTCTGACTACTCACATGTAGTCAGAGAAACCAAACATATTTTACCAACACCATCACACCGTTTCCCTGGAAAAGGAGGCCGAGAGAATGGAACGCCACACTGCCCTATCCTGACACGCCCCTCAAGCTTCCACCACATTCATACACACACGTCGATTGTTCCGACTTCTAACATGGCCGACCTTCAAAATTTGATTAAATTGGTGACACCAATATGTACATAATCAAAATTCTATATACTATAGACCGCTCTGATGTGTACGACGGATTCCTCAGATTCGAGTTGTGAACGATAGGACGACACAACTTAAGCCTTCCAGCTCCCGAAGGGTGCTTTCTAAATGGTACCATCACATGTATACATATTATTAGAGATGGGCCGAGTAATCGTTTAATACTCGGTACTCGGTGTATTCGGCGTTTTTTTATTACTCGTACTCGGCCGAATAACTCTGTCTAAATGACGAGTATACTCGGTTTAACTACAGTAATATAATATTTTGGGAAATATAATGAAAACAGGAGGATTAAAAAGTTTGCATTTATTAAAATTGAAGTTAAACAATTAATATTTAAAATTTAGCAAAGGCAAGTTGTGATGTAAGAATACAAGACTCTCCACACGTTCTGGTAACAGCCTGTTCCTTTTTTTTTTCATAGACGTTTCCTGCTTCACCACTCGAAAGGACTCTTATCTTTTGACAACAATCCTTCGTTTACATATCAATCCAATTCTAGAGCCATGGGGCTTTTAGGATCGTCGCGCTCCGGTGGCTGGGTAGAAGCAAATTCTTGGAAGCAATTCCAAAATGATGCATGAGCATCTTGTGATTGTTAATTGGTTAAGGTTAGAATTAGATTCGTTTTCTTCACTGCTGCTGGCGCTCTCTGTAACGTCGCTTCTTTCAATGGATTCTAAAATAGGATCTTTCTGATCAATTCGCATTTCTCTGGATTAAAAAATCTCATTCTGGGGTCCAGTAAAGTAGCCAAACAGTAATATTTATCACCTTCTAAACCTTGAAAGCGATCCTGAACTTCATATTTAAGCTTTTCTTGCATATCCGCTATGTTTGGACAGATTTCACCGACTTGAAATTGAACCGAGTTATTCGGCCGAGTATTCGGTTTGGCAAACATTAAACCGAGTAAAACTCGTACTCGGTAACTCGGTAAAACTTGTACTCGGCGCATCTCTACATATTATATTAGAGATTTATAGCGCCTTTTAAATCGGTTCCCTTTATTCGAATATCTTTACTGAAGTAGTACCGAAGAGAAAAGGCAGATTTGAACTATTAAATTAATACTCGTCGTGAAATGATACTCTGCGGTCCCACTTTCAAATCCATTATGTTTCAAAGCAAAACAAATCAAACAATTACAAATTTTTAAGTGCCGTCTCAAATAAAACCTTTTGTATTTGCACAATAAAATACACTGAACCGACCATCAACACAATGATGAATAATTATTGTGACTAACTGGCGGCTGGAACTTGACACAAAATGTAAAATCAATATAACAAATTGGTTTCTTGCCAACAAAAGGCCTTGGGGGCGGAGGGGGCAGGGGAGAGGCGGCGAGAAGTTTGTGAATACGTCACGTACTTTGGTATAAAAACTAGAGCCCCTATCTCCCTAAAGGCCGCAGCTCCTCGGCATCTGTAAAAATACCAACCAGTATGGTGCGTGGATAATATTTTAATTTGGTGTGGAACTATAAGGGGGGAGAGGGGGCGATAGAAATTATTATGTTTACTTGTAAGGGGTGGTCCAGAAAATGTTGGAAACCAATTACCTAAATGCTCGAACCAGATCCTTTTGGAATATATCACCCTGCTCTCACTCGTAATATACTAGTTCCATCCTGATGGCTCCCTGCACTAATTTATTTGGTCTGGATCCTCCTTGGCATGTCCTCGTAGAAGGCAACCTTTAGGCATATTGCAGTCAGGAAGCCAAAGGAAAGCATAAACCTCCACAAGGGTAATATAGTAACGTCAAATGTGAGGCAGGTTAGCCTTCAAAATTTCCATAATCATATCAGAGAAAGACCACAGAGCAGCTCACAGACCAGATAACGTAAAATAATGATAAGTCTGAATAGCTTTACCAAAAGAACTTTTTATCCAAAGCAATGTCAGCCTTGATCTAAGAATTCGATTAATAATCTTCCCTGTCCTACTCTACGGATGCGAAGGCCAGATGCTCAACATCGCCAAGGAAAACCGCATCGACGTTTTCAAAATAATGGTGTACAAACACGCACACCACACGCGACGATCAGAGATTTGACGCCTTAACGTGGAAGGAAAAGATCGGTTGGAACACGTCGAAGCTCCCAATTAAAGGACCTACGAATATGTTTTGGTCAAACGACTGCCAACATCTTCCGATCGGCTACTTCCCGAAATATGGCAGTCAGCTGGATTGCCAACCTTCGTACTGAGACGCCGTCTATATCCAATAACATTTAATAATGTTTTGCCCCGAGAAAGAGATCAAATCAAATCCGTTTATTTCATCTATTAAGAACAGGTAAAATAATTATTGTGTATAGTAACTACCAGAAACGCATGAGAGATGGTTCGACATTAGGAAGACAAGATACTCTCCAGAATTAAGAGTATTTGCCTTCTGAACGTACTTTCACTAATATGAAAGACGTCGATCTCCGAAGAGACGTCGATCTCCGAAGAGACCTCGTTCAGCAGATTAATTGCTCTTCCGACCGGTGTCACCAGAGGCAGGTTGGTTCTGGCGGCCCGCAGGTAAAACAATCTACGCTGTCGCTGTCGGAGATATCCATCAGGGACAAAAAGCCGAACACCCTCCAGCACGGCCGAGTTCTCGAAATATCCCCTGAGTAATCTAAAGAAATGGGTTATCAGATGCCCATCTCTTCGAAGTTGCAGAGAGTTGGTCCCAAGCATTGCCAAAAGAAATGCCGTGGGATAGAGCCACGGATAGCTACCATACTCCCTCATGTAGAGATACCTCAGTTTTTTTTTTAAACCCTCTCTAGCATAACGGAATATCTCGCCTCGTGAGGACTCCATATTGCAGTGGACTGTTGTATAGGACTCTGAGCACATAAGGATCTCTGAAAACTCTTCCGGTCCGGACGATGAAGCCCAACATCCTTAGTGCAGTGCCACAAATCCTCTCGATATGTGCACGAAAAGAGATACAAGTTTTACTCGCCGCTCCATTCCTATGAGGCTCCCGTGTTAAAACATCGGGACATAACTCACCCTGAGAAGTCGCGTAATAACGCAGTGCAAGTTGTTCCCCTAATTGCGTAACGAGTTGCGAGATGCAGCGCCAAGCGCTTAAAAAGTTCCATTAGGGAGATTGGCGAATGGAATATTTACATCCAAAGAAAGAAATAAAATTGGAACAGTTCCACGGAGTGCTGTCTGTATCCGTCCCGCCGTCTGGCTGGCCAGTGATAACATGCGAAGACTTGCTCAAATCGATTTTCACACGAAGCCGAACCCCCTATACCAATATTATCCCCACGTTCAAAGCGTGTCCAACTACGTTGCTTTATTCGTTATTTTTTAATAACTAAAAAAAAACTTTGATAAAATGTAAAGTGCACAATAATAGTCATACAGGTTTGTTGTAATTATTAATACTATGTGAACGTACGTTGTTCAAAAATCAAAACAATAAGAATGTAATCTACTCAGATGATTTTATACGTAATATTAAAAACGTAATTTTATGCAATAAACATAAATTGAATTCAAGGATTAACTGTATCCCAATAAAGACGAAGATGCAAATTGGAAACAGAATATGGTGATCGAGGTGTTTACAGGACTTATGACCTGTCATTGGATGGGTTAAGCGCACGCTTTATGTAATACAACATTCCCCATTCCACTTTTTCTTATGACCACCATGTCTGACCAAATATATATTTTTTTGGAAGTTGTATATATGTTAATCTGTAACACCACCCTTTACATGGTAGTTTCAATCTACATACTAGCGCCATCTATGAAAATTGGATTTTAAGCATTAAGCAGAAGATCTTTTTAACGCAATATGAAAGGCTACCGCCATTATCGTATTGCTAGATAACGCCTGGAGATGTCACTCCAATTTATATGCTATAACTTGGACCAGTTTTGGTTTTTACAGCATTTTGAATATATACAAATACTTGTAGACGAATACTGGATTTTACCCATTGCGGGTTATCAATTCAAGGATTAATTGTACCTCAATAGAGACGATGATGCAAATTGGAAACAGAATATGGTGATAAATTTAATTTCTCGGATTAAAATAACATAAGGAAACTGAGAAATACTCCAAAGAAGCATTCATTTTGTGAGATGAAAAATAATCGATGGCTGGCTACACTAACTTAAGCGAGAGAACACAACTCCTAACTTCCGAACGGAGCGCCTGTAAAACAGAAACTTTCGGATAGCCCAGAGTGCCACATGACGATGGCTCGGGGCAAATTGGAGATGATTCAGCCCGAAGGGGTGGTCTAACTCAAGTTAAAGTATAAATATCATCAGAAAATTTTCGAGTTAAGCTCGCAAATGAAGTCAAGAATTTTGTCACTAATACCAACACCCAAGAAGCATTTAGCGAACTTTTGGAATAATCCCGTTAAACTTATTAGTAAAAAACATTTTAATCAAAATAAACTTCGATACAAAAAATACACAAAAAGGCAAAATAATAACAGAAAATATCAGAAAAATTACATTTTACTTCTCAAAAATAAATTCTCTTATTTATCATTCAAGACAAATTTGTACAGAAATTTAACTAAACTGAGTATTTTTAAATCAATACTCAACGTGTATTTTAATTTCTTTATTAAGACACAACTGACTAACCATCACGCCGTTTCTCCGGAGGGGTAGGTAGAGAGAATGGACCGCCTCACTGCTCTATCCTGACATACCTCTCGAGCTTCCTCTGTATCAGTGATTCCTAAAGTGGTCTATATCGACCCCCAGGGGTCTGTTCCGACCTGCGAGGGATCCACATCGATGAAAAAAATATTTTGGGTAAACAGGGGTCCGCGAGAGTGGATCCCATTTCCCCTGCATATGAACTATCGCGCGAAAGTTTTTGATGGTTTTTCCATCGTCATACCCCATGAAAATTTCCTTACATAAAAAAGAAATAGATTGAAATTCACTCGCCGTGAAGATGTATAGTTGAACCTGACTAAATTGAAGTTGAATATTGAAATGTTGATATTAAAGCATCCCTCCCATTGAAACATTGTTTTTTTTTGTATTTATTTTATAAACATGTTGGATTTGCATTTTATTTTGTTTTAATTAATAAATGTATAACACCTTTGCTGTTGCCGTCTTTAAATGTAAGTCCCGGGTGGCCCGGGGACAGGCCTAGGGAATGTAGGAGCGAGGCTGACGAAAGAGCGCCGCTACACCCTATAACAGCCTCGGGTATGTGGCGGGAACGAACCGGGGACAGGTCCAGGGAATATAGGAGCGAGGTTGACGAAAAGGCGCCGCTACGCCCTATAACAGCCTCGGGTATGTGGCGGGAACATCTATGTACAACTACAAAAATTATACATTTTATTTTAAATGTTTATTAAACCCTATCAAAGGGAGTAGCTCTGTGTCAACTTCAAAAACAAATGAATCTGTAAAATAATCAATATTAGGAAAGCAGGGGCTATACACAATCTGCTCGTGGTACGGGACAAAAAGGCTTGGGATCTATATTCATACACCGTAACGTGCACTCTTTTAGTAATTGACTCATTTGGCCATGCCATGATTTCCTCAGCCATCCTCGGCTTGTTTTTGCATTCACACTGCTTATGTACAAATTTTAACCACTCTTCTCTTATCCATTCGTTCCATACGTCCAAACCATCCAAGTGATCCTTTTTAAATTTTACTAAGGATACAATCATCTGCCTTGCATTCCTTCCTTATTTCGTCTTTCGATATTCTATCATTATTTTCCCGCACATTATTCCCAGTGATCTCATTTCTACACCATTTATCCAACATTCATCCTTCTTCTGCCAGCTCCAAACTTCACTTCCATGCATAAGGGTTGGCAATAGGACTCCAATATGTACTGTAATTTTTGCTTCAGTCATCGGCTTCAGAGTTATCACAATAAATATAAATAGTATATATTATTAAGACACTCGCTCCGTAAAGTCAAAATTTGATATTAATATTCCGTGTTCATTAGAGTTGATATTCGTTCCTGGTGGATTAACAGAGCTTCTCTCCGCCAGCTTAGCAGAGTACTTTATTCTCTGAAAATGCGCTAATTCCTCCAAACTCAAAACAAAATTCGCGAGTTGGTTGTACCTAGAACTACCTTCAAAGTACTTCTTACACTTTCGGGGACAATAAAATGAGACGCCCTCTGTGAAGTAAGCCAGCTTCACATTTACCCAAAACTTTTCACCCCGTCAGAATCACTTCACTCTGATACCACCTCATCACTTCTCATTAGATGGCTCAACACATGAAATTAACTAACAAACCATCACATCGTGTTCCCAAAAGAGTAGACAGAAAGAATGGACCGCAACACTGTTATTTCCCGACTTCTCCCGATTCCTAAATATTCATACACGATGTCACGCATCCACGTCGATTTCTCCGACTCCTCGTGTGGCCGGCATTCAGTATTTGATTGATTTGATCGTGCCACGTTTACCTCGGTGTTCCTCTATTTCTAATTCCGTTTAAGCCATTTACATACTCGTATAGCTACTTTCTTCACTATTCTGCCTTCATTAATTTTTTTCCATGTTTCCAAACTATCTTAATGACCTTAATGAAATATTTTTATTCGACTCCCTATCATACACAGATTTTCTACACATTCGTCTAAGAGATCTAATTTCTGTTGCATTTATTGTACTTTCATCCTTCGTTTGCCAGTTCCGTGCTTCGCTTCCTACACAAGGGTCAGTACAAGAACACTATTGATATGAAATCCACAGTAAAATGGAAAAATCGTAAGCGTTGTTCCCCAATAAGACACTCAAGGGGAGGTCTTATGTTACTCCATACTCTATTGTAAAATAATGTCGTGAAGTGGGGGGTAGCGCGCGGAGTGGTCACAGATTATAAAAATTTTAAAAGTTCTCCTGGATTTTGGCTCGACCTTTAGGTTCGTGTCAAAACTTTTGAATCCATTTACTACGAAGGTCCCGGGTTCGATTCCCGGCCATGGCAGTGTGATTGTCACACTGTCTTTGGTCTGGTGTAGAATTCACGTGACAATGAAATTTCGATTGATTAGCTACCTATCAGATGTCATGGGAATCAATTGATTTGCCTCGTGGAATAATAATAAAATCAGCACTTTCTCTATGATTCAAGATGTCTATTCATATTGCAGATGGTCTGGGCAGCTTTATTAGATATCAATCCTTTTTCAGATGAAACAACATATGCCACAAAAGTGCCTCATCAATAACAATAATAATAATATGCTCACTGCTCACTTCTAAAGCGCCGTTTTTGTGAGGTAATCACCTCAAGGGCGCATTAAGACGTGTTTTAAGTCTAAATGTGAAAGCTGCATCTGATTGATATTCGCGATCGATTAGAAAGTATAATAGAACAAAATATGCATGTTTTATTGTAATTTTGGTATGAAATATTAAAAATATGGGTTTTCAACTTAGATCTGAAGTCTGTCGGATCATTTATGCATCTGAGGTGTGAAGGAAAATTGTTCCAAGCTGATGGACCGGCTACTGCAAACGCTCGATCTCCGAAATTTGTACTAAGGCAACGCTTTGCTCAACTAATCTTCCTATTGCCGAGGAGTTCGCCGAGCGAAGGGTGGATTTCATTGTATTTAGGCTGTCCGTTATACAGAGTTCGGATATATAATTTGGAGTCATTCCATGTAGCGCTTTGAAGACTGTCCAGCAGAGTTGAATACTGGATTCTTTCTGGACTCTTAAGTGAAGTGAAGTTCTTTGATATGTTGTGTTATATGGGACTTTTTTGGAATGCTTATGAGTCTTGCTGCTGCATTAAACGCAGATTGAAGTTTGTTTAATTGTTGTTTTGGAATGTTTGCATAAATTCCATTACAATAGTCAAAGCGTGACACAATGAAGGAATGTCATGGGGGAATACTCCTTTTGACAGATTTTAATCGTCTTAGGTGGAAGAAACTATCGCTGACCGTGTTATTAATTTGGGATTTTAGGGACAGATTTGCGTCCAGATAACAACAAGAAGCTTTATGGAGTTTTTTGGAACGATATCATTGTCAGCTGTCGAAATTGAAGAATGATCGATAAGATGTTGACGCTTTGCGGAAGCAGTCCAGAGAAATTCCGTTTTGGACGGATTTAGTTTAAGTTTGTTTGATGCCATTCATTTAGATATGGCATCAACGCAGTTTATAGCTATTGACGTAAGATGTTTGGTTTCATCAGGTTTGCAGAAAAAATAAAGTTGTTGGTCATCAGCATAATGTGAGAGGAGGCCAAAGGATTCTATTATTTTGGCACCGTCATTCGTAAACATGATAAATAAAAGGGGTCCTAGTACAGAGCTTTGTGGCACACCAGATTGGATATTAATAAATGAGGATTGTTTACCTGCTAGCTACACAGCTTTTGAACGGTCCGACAGATATGATTTTAGCCAGTTTATGGCATCAATATCAAGCCTATGCACTTGTTTGCTGTATGCCAAAAGTTTTCAAAAATATTCAGCAGACTTCTCCGACAAATTTAGAGCAGAGGCTGTCAGTGGTGCAGTGGTGCTGCTCATCCAGGCAGGAAGGTGTAAAGGAGATGGCGGTCAACGGCGACTCTCAATACTACCAGGAAGTGTACTATCTTGGCGTCAGGCGGCATCCGGCCGTATTAAAGTTCAAGGCTTGATGTTGATGAGGCACTTTTGTGGCATATGTTGTTTTATCTGACAAAGGATTGAAATCTAATGAAGCTTCCCAGACCATCTGCAGTATGAATAGACATATTGAATCCTAGAGAAAGTACTGATTTTATTATTATTTCGTTGAACCGTTTTTTACATCAATAGAGCACGAGTCAAATCAATGAAAGAAAGAAGAAATAAAACGATAAAGTCTAAGGCTTCCCCCTCTCCATCTCCTGCAAACTCCTGCAACGTGGGTGTCCAGTCAGGAACCACCTGAGGACGCTACGACTGGACTGCCAGATGATGCCAAATAAGAATCTAAGTAAATTAATAATCTTCTTATGTTTCAATCCTGGGATTGGTTTGCAGCAGTTTATTAATATCTTCGCTGGTTCTTGGGATGCCACTTGGGAGTTTTTGATGTGGTAGTTTCCCGTTGCTTTCCACATAATAATAGATAATACAATAAATCGATCCAAAGTTTATTAATTAAATTTGAAAGATTGCTCATCTATTTATAGATGAATACAATGCATAACTTGAGAATAAAAGAATACACAAGATGTCTCTCCAATAATAACATTCAGAACTCGCTGACCACCTTATTGAAAATGACTATTCATTTGACAAAGATAATGGTACTGAAATGCCATGTGTTAATTAGAGAAACTTAACATTGAATAACTTAGATACATATTTAAAAAGCTATTAAATATAAGGCAGATATTATACCTGTAAATAAGCAACTAAATAGAACTTCTAGCCCCATTCACAATATGTTCCTATTAATTCAGTTTTCAATTTTTTTACCCCTACTACTAGACTCCTTCTTTAGTATAAACACATTTGTTTTCCAAAAGACCACGATTGAAATCAATAATATTAGAATTTATTAAACAATCTCCAATATGAGCAGAAAATAGCTCATTATTATGTAAAACAAATCAGGTTGTGTCCAACTTAAAGCCAAGTCCCCTGGATCAGGGGCCAAGCGCTCTGTCCACTAGACCACCCTGTTATATAAGAAACGATTTTGTATGATTTTATTGTTAAAATTTTTACTCCAAGACAACCGTCAGAAAACTTTTTTTTTTAATAAATACTATATATTTAAAAATGAATTCACGATACACAGTGTAGAAAATTATAATATAAATAAAAAATGTAAATAATTTGCTTTATTCAGTGTATGTTATAATTATTTGGTTATGAGCACCTCCAAAATAACATTATCTGTACATCAGTAATAACAATAGATTCATTGCAGGGTTTTGGTACCGGAAGATAAGAAAACTAAATGGGCAAGAATGTAATCATTCACTTTGTGCGCTGTAAAATATCCGACCTTGTTGGCCTTGCACTCCTCCGACTGTGAATACCAGTGCGTGTACTCAAAGCCAGATATCAGAGTATACGTTGAAGGTGCAGGGTGTGTGACATCAACAAAATAGAAAATTAATACGAGTATAATTCTCTTTGATGAGTGCAATTTTAAGCATGATATAAAGTCAAGTGCACGAGGCTCCCACAACTGAATGTGCACCAACAATGAAAAAAAAAATTGTTATACCGACAGTGTAATACAAGAAAAAATTATCTTTTCATCAAATAGTGTCCTTCAGGTTTGATTTTATACAATATTTCACATTCAATGACATGTCTGATTCTTTTTTTTATAGATTTGAAAAGTTAATAATATCAAAAAACGATTCAAAATTCATTTATGTTCTACAGTTAAAGAGTTAATTTCTAAGAGAAATGACAAAGTGAAAGCGATATTCTTGAAAGTATTCTAGAGAACTAGGTGTTCTAATGTTGCGTGTAATAAAAATGCATCGGTACACTACATGGGGTAAAGCAAGTCACAAGTAATTGTCACGCTAATGATAAATGGCCAATCTTAATGTCAAAACTAAAATGTACGCTAAATAAAACATGAAAAATGGGGTCCATCCATATAATGATGTCACTGAAACATAAGAAAGCTGATTGTTAGTTGCGCTAAGCGGATGACGGGATATTCTCCAAGATCCTAGAACTTCCACTGGATTATATGCTCACAAATGTGCCGAGTGTAAGGGAGTAGAAACAGTACGAGAATATGTTTTATTATATACAGAAAATAATGAAGATGTGTGCGTGAAATAGAAAAGTAAATAAAACAAAGAAGAAATCATGCTTGCATGCGGCAAAGGTAGGTCCGTAGTGTTGATGTGAAATAACAATACAAGTCAACGTGTGGAAGGAAGATATAGGCTGTGGTCTGTAGTCTGTAGCTGTTGTCCAGTGTACGTGGCAATGGAGAGAGAGAACTACTTTAGCCCCCATCCACTGCGGAACTTGTATGGCACAAGACTATTAAAAAATATGGTGAAAAGCTAATATAGTGATAGTAAATATATTTAGTAAATAAAATGAGAAGAGAACTATAGTAAAAGAAATGGGTTTACAAAACCAAATATAAATAGAAAACTAGGTCTCACCGTGGCTCGGCGCATCTAAGATCAGAATTATTTTGAACACTCACCGTAGCAATATCCCTAGCTCTGACTCTCATACTAATACTAATTGGTTATTTTATTTGAAATCATTATATGGCCAGTCAGAGACGAGGAAGCTGTCACAGTGAATCAACAAAACACAGATTAGTTTCAAAGGTATAATATTAGTAAGTGACTTTCATCATTGAATGGATAACCCCGTACCTAATGTACCTAGAATTATCGTCCTCGTCCCTGGCCGCGTCCAGAGAGGGGGCAGCGGGGGCATCCGCGGGGGCATCCGCGGGCGCCGAGCCCTCCGGGGCCGCCCCCTCCTCGGGAGCCGCCTCGTGCTTGCGCAGCCCCGGGATGGGAATGCCGGACCCCAGCCAGCCGCTCATCTGGCTCTTCACGTTGGTGAACATGTCCAGCTTACTCCCTGCCTTTGTAGGACTGAAAACCAAAGTTTTATTCTAATTATTATACATTGCGAGAAAGCAAGTCATACCGTTTAATTATTTTTATTCACCCTGCAGATTTTAATTGTAAATGAATCATTAAAAAAAAATTATAATCAATAAAAAAAAATTCAATGAAAAATCAGATTCACATTCATCAATTATCTAAAAAATTGTGTAATAAATGTGGGAAACTTTAATAATAAAATTACATTTTATTTCATATGCTGTTATACCAAATGAGTTTATAAATTTGCATTTTTTTTATTAAAGTGTAAAAATGTAGAGCTAACAATTATGCTAGTGATTAAATATAAGTTAGATACTTAATACTATTTGCTGAAGGATTACCTCTGAGTTTTCTCTCCCTCGTTGGCTCCACCGTCTACGGCGTCCTTGGTCGGGGTGGGAACCTCTTCATCCTGAGGTTCTCCCTTGGCTGCTCCCATCCACGAGCTGACCTGATTCGTGAGTCCGGAAAACATTTTCACTGATAACACTTATTTACAACAACGGAGGAAAAGGACGAAACTTCACAAGGGGTAACACTGGACAAGATATTTAGATTTAACACTAGAGCACTACACCGTCGCGACTAGGGACATATCACCGTACGGAAGGGAAAACCTGCGGCAACTGACAAGTCAGCTGAAACGTAGAAAAACGATGTCAGGACAATCGACCAGGGTAAACAAAACTGCGCAACAAGACATGCGCAATTTTAGAAATGTCAAGACAATGTAGTGTTGCCTATTATGTAGATATTGATTGCAGTACGAAAAAATGTTTTTCCTCGTCTAACTTTATTTTCACAAAGTACGCACTTGCGAATTTTATTGTAAGTAGTATTGTTCCCGGTCGGTAATATAAAAAAACGAAAATTTTCTAGAAAATATTGTAATTTTTACGAATAAAAACAGTCGGTAACAAGAAAAAACGTTTATTTACTAGAAATCATTTTGATTTTTACGAATAAAAACGGATGCTTAAACGCTCTAACTACTCATAAAACTTCTTAAAAATAAACTAACTAACCATCACACCGTTTCCTCGTATGGGTAGGCAGAGAGGATGGACCACCAGACCGTTGACATACCTCTCTAGCTTCCTTCACATTCATACATCGAGTCATACACGCACGTCGATTCTTCCGGCTTCTGACACGACCAACCTTTAATATTTGATTTATTGGGTCATGCCATGTTTTCCTCGGTCTACCTCGACTCCTTACTCCATTTATATCATTAAAGTATCCTTTTTAACCATTCTTTCTTCACCCATGCGCTCCATATGTCCGAACCAACGCAGCGATCCTTGTTCATAATACTTTCTTTCGTTCTACATTCCTTCCTAATATCTGCATTTTTTATTTATTGATTCTGCCGTACATCGTTCCACCACACATGTGTCTTAGGGACCTCATCTCTACCGCATTTATTCTGCTCTCATCTTTCTTCTGCCAGTTCCATGCTTCGCTTCCATACATAAGGGTTGGGACCAGAACTCCATTGTGAACGGCCATTTTCGCTTTCATTGATAAATTATTGTTTCCAATAAAACAAAATAATATAAAACAAAATTAAATTACAGAAGACTCGACGTATGGACATAGGTACAGTTTTAATTATCGGGAAAATAATCTTTCAACAGTCTTAAGAAATAGGTTGATATCAATCAATGACCATCATTTGACTTTCGAAGACAAATGTGTCTTAAAAAAAATAGATATGAAATTGATTTATCTAAAACAAAACTTCCTGAGTTTTTAATGAATTAAGTATTAAAATATATTATTACTCCCAACGTTAGTATTTTTATTTTTTTAATTTAAATAAAGATAACTATAACAGAGATTTATGCAAATTTAAGATTACACGTGGGACTACCAGTGATCAAGTTTCCTCGTCTTTGGCGGCCTTCTTGGTAATCTCTTGCTGCTGAAGTTTTCTTCTTAAAACATTTTTTTGCAATTCGCGTGTCATCTATGCGATCCACACGATGTCTCCAAAACTTTCGTTCATGTTATAAATTTTATAAACGCATGGCGAAATAAAATCTTATGAATTAATAATTAGAAGGAAAAAACCTCACGTAATTTAAATGTTAACCTATAAAAAGAAAAGAACTAAAGACCTTAATAAATTTAAAAAAATTATGAAAGAAAAAATAGAAATGAAAGCGCTTACTGATGCTCTGTAGCCAAAAACATTGGTTTTAATAAGACATCTATAAATAAATTTAACATTTTTGATATTCTTCTCTAATAGTTTTCCACCTTTCTGTTTATCGCACAAACTACGCTCTGAGCGCGGCACTGTATCGAATCTGTGATATCTACAACAAGCATTTTGGAGACATTGACGTCTTTCATTTGAGCGAGCGAAATTTTAAAAAAGTGATCGGAGCAACATTTCGGCGCGGATGTGACCACGATGTAACGTGATATTATAATGCTTGTATATTACTTTTTATTTTATTTTATCTTAATTTTTTTTTTTATTTCCAGTACTATAAGTATTTTAACTCTTAAATATTATTATGTATACCTTATTTTGTCTTAGTTTAACTTCAATCTTGTTTCTCACTATCATTTGTTGATTGTTAACTATTATTTTTAATCTGTGGTAGCATGTAATTGGCCTTATTTTAATTATTCTAAATGTTTCTTTTATATATATATATGTTATTGATATCGCTGTATGTTACTCTTAATAAATAAATAAATAATAGGTTTAGCCATCAATTAAAATAATTAGTCATTACAAAGTAAAATCTTATTGGCAAAGGAAGTATTATTTTTTCTTAAAATTTTCTTAAAATCTTATTGGCAAAGGAATTATTATTTTTTCTTCAATCGGAGATTACCAGTAAAATTAAATGATGTCTTTTACGACACAATGATGGCTGTATGGAGATGTAAAAAGTGAAGTATTTACTACTGTCTCACACATACTTTAAGTCTCTTCTTCTTCTTTCGGTGCCGTGTCAGGCCCCCCCAACGTTGGCTATCACTGCAGCAAAGGCATCTCTGTTCTGCGCCACTTGGAACATGTTCTGAACTCATGTGATTCCTGTCCTTTAAGCCTCACTCTCGTTAATTCTAGAGAGACGAATTGTTATTGCGTCAGTCGGTTTTAGACGCTTACTAATAAAAGGGGACCTCTCACTTAATGATTTTACAAATATTGCAAGCGTTTGGGATATTTCTCACGTTTTTTAGGATTCAAAATTTTATTTTGGTAATTTTTTTACTTAAACTGTTGATTGAAGTAATATCCAATGATTCTTTTTTTCCGATTTTGAACTATTATTTTAAGAGTATATTAATTTTACAGCACAGTCTTTGAAAAGTTAAATGGATCCATCCAAAAAAAATCCATGTACGTTCATGACACGGTCCATCTTTTCTGCTTACCCCTTTGAAGGAGGCGCGCTGGTTATATAAATTTATTAGAATTTTAGATTTTTTTAAAGCATAGATGACGAAAACTTTGTTTTTATTATTTCACGTTTCATCAGACAACACCAACTAAATTGTTTATGATTTTAAATGTCAGTGGGTTTCGACTTTTGAATGTTTTTGATTTGATTTTGATATCTGGTTTTTGTGTTTATGTATCTGAATATTTAACTAATACAACAGACCGCATTAATTTATATTTCGCTTTTCATATATCAACATAAAAATCTACGTTATAATTATAATATTTGTTAATGTCGTGTCAGTACTATCATGCTAGTCATCTGACATTTTCTGAAACCTTACATCGAATATTGAAACATTACCAATTATTGAACCTTGCAAAAAACGCCTCCGAATTGATAATTAATACATTAGTTCTAAATTTAAAAGTTTATCAAACAATTGACATTTGGTAAATCATTGGAAAATGTGTAACGAATAATTTGCGCATTTTACCAATTATAAAAAAATGCCCGAGACGAAGCTGAAAGAACTTTATAAAGGAAAATGCGTGGAAGACCTAGAGAAACATTACAATGTTTCTGAGATCTGCAAAGGAAAAACGTCGAGCAGGTGCGTGTTATCCTCCCCAGCTGAACATATTGTTTATGTGTTATGCATAATCCTCTCCATTATGGTGTTATGTCTTCACTCGCCATATATTTTTTACTTCATAAAATATTACCTGACATTTAAAAGAAAATTAGTATTAAAACCATCAATCTCCAATTTTTTATGAAAGCTAGGTTAAAAAAAAACATTTGTCTGTGTATGATGTCATTTAAAGCTTGATTCCTCATCTTTCCTCCTAGAAACCTTGCCACATATTTGTGCATTACTCATTGTCTGCAGAAAGGGTTTACTGGACTGATGGTGACCGATGGGAAGGGTATAAATACCTCTTTTGAGGATTCGCCGTAAACTGTTGGAAGTGGTTTGAACACATTTTAAAGTATACATAACATGAAATGTTATAATTGTATTTCAATTTTAAACTACGCTTGTTAATAAGCGCGCAGATATACCCGCACACAATGTGTTAAGAAAATGTAGTCTCGGTGTAGTGATATTATAGGTACTATGAAGGTTCTCTACTGGGTGTACAGGTCTGGTCATTATCATTTTAGGGACGCCTGAGTCAGGCATTGCATATGCTGTGAAATTCATCATTATATTGAATGCACCGCTGCATCCCTGCCATATTCACCGTCAGTGTCAAACCCCTCACATCCGTATGCTAATACAGTCTTGTAATACAATTGTCTTATAAATGACTATTTTGCTTTTCCTGTGGATGCTACATAACTTGAACACTGGTAGTAAATGAAA
The DNA here is from genome assembly GCA_022606425.2 of Lepidostoma basale. Taxonomy (NCBI): domain Eukaryota; kingdom Metazoa; phylum Arthropoda; class Insecta; order Trichoptera; family Lepidostomatidae; genus Lepidostoma; species Lepidostoma basale. The sequence continues at coordinate 549,111 of JAHDVF020000711.1, read as the reverse complement.
TTATGTTCAGTCGGCTGCCTTCTCATTATTATCTGTTGTACTGGAGTCCGGGTAGGTGGACTGCCCGACCACTTCAAAGGAGTAATTATCTCTGGACTAGACACTTGTTCCATATCATCCCTATATCTGACAATTTGACTATTCTTATAACAAATATTGGACCCGTTGTCCATCGGAGTTCTACGTATAAGATGTTTAAACACAATATGGATAAGAATTGGGGCTAGTACACTTAATTAATACTAATGAAAACATGTTTTCTAGAAGTTTCATTTCATGGATCCTGCTTTCAATATTTGTCATTCCAAATAATAATTAAATAGAATGTTTTATTATTATTAACTACTTCCACTTACTTGCCAGGCTACCCGGCATTAACAGTCTGTCTGTCGATGTCAGCTAGCCGGGTGAAACCGGTTGCTGTCGAAATAAAGACAATAAGTGAAAGTAGTTAATAAAAAAACATTGTTTTATTTCATTATTAAAATTAATATCCATCAAGAGATTTCAGTAAAATCATTAGATTATCTTTTGAAAATAAGTATATCTCACTCCCATAAAATAAAATAAAACTTGTTGAAATTGTAATTAATACGAATGAAAACATCTGTTTTCTAGAAGTTTTATATTATATAATGGGAAGGACATGTTTCATCGTGCTAAGACATGGAGTTTTGCATCATTGTTCTAGAAACAATAAATAGATATTGTACTTATTTGCAACTCCTCTGGAATTTTATCTAAAATCCATCTCTGTAATGAAGTTATTTATTAGATTCATTAAGTGCTTGTTTCTATATTCTAATAATTCAGCAGGTAGATTCTCTTTCCCGGGTGCGTGCTTCATTGTGTTTGAGTCTCTTTAGTGCTGCTTGTATTTCTGACATTCATTCGTCAGTCCTTCATTTTTTGATTCTGAGGGAATGTTAATAGGATTCGGATACAATTGTTCCATCTGTGTCTTTGCATGTGTCGTACAGAAAACATTAATCAAATTGTATTCAATTCCTCCCTTTTTTTTAGTATTATGTTTTTAATTGCCTATATTTTCATTTTTACTCTTTAGTTATAAAAGATTTGGGCTTTTCTGTGATGTTTATGATTTAAGTAAATAAATGGAAAACAGGTTACAGGCTAGCCTAAGAGTAAATATACGCTCTGTAGCAACGGAGTGATGTTCTGGTGATTGTTTCTTTCAGTATTGAGTTATTACTCTGTTGAGACTTTGTTTTTCTGACTGGTAATAGAAAGTTGCTGCAAGAATTTTTATAACTATTTTTCTGTTTCTATTTACCGTGCATGCCACTAATATCTTGTATGTCGCTTTCAGATTATGCAGCAGTGCTTGTCGACTCCTGGATAAGGCGGTGTCGGACTCTCAGGAGCGGGACCAGGAGTCCTCGTACATCCATTACATGAAGTTCTTGGAAGTGGTGCAGCGGATGAAAAAAGCTCCCGACTATGAGTTGTGCAAGGAAAAGATCACCCAGCAAATAACCAATGAAATGGTCAAGAATGCCCTAGACTCCGCCTGCAGCCTGAAGGGTGACTTAATCCAAAGGTAGTACAAATGTTGGAAAGAAAATGAGATGAACTTGTTGTATATTTTTTTATTATTATATTAATATATGATTTGGCAGATAGTTCCATCCACGCCAGAAACGTGCAATTTTTCTTGTTTCTTACATTATATATGAAATTTGTATAAAAATGTTTTAGTGTCCTCCGCCCTCCTCGGGTAGATTGTAAAGACGTATTTCAGCAGCTCCCGTAAACAATGTATTGATATATTTGGTTTTTCAGTTCACCAACCATCCTTTTAATACCTATTATCAATTTGTTTTAACCGTTTATTTTACGTAGATTAATTTGACGTCGAAGATTTATTTAGCCTGTGGTTATATATCCGAGTAAGCCTGTTCACCAGGATAGTTTATTTTTTCATTATTTATTATGGATTGTGATTGAATATGAAAGAGATGTTTCTAATAAACTTATTAATTTATTTTCTAGGTACAATATGGATAGCCAATTAAGGAGCTTGGCAGAATTTGAGGAACAAGATATTGTTCGACAAAAAATCGAAGCAGACAGAAAAAAGGCAAAAGAATTTACGCTGATGGAAACCTCTAGTAACGGGCTCTCTGGTAAGGTTCATTTCAATATTCTTGTTTGATGTAGGATGGCTGATCAAAGTGTTATTAACAAAGTAATGAAAGACTCATTAAGATGGTTAGGCCACATGGAGAGAATAGTAAAGAAATATATGTTAACGGTGTAAATGGGACAAGATATAGAGTAAGACCGAGGAAAATATGACACAATTGAATATTAAATCATCTGAGAAGTCGTAATGCTGAGGACGCCAGAGATGTATGTCGGGAAAGAACTGTGTCGGTCCATTCTTTCTGCTTACCCCTTTGGACGATGGTGTGACAGTTAGTTGTTAGTGAGAGCTGCTCAAATGTGTTTTTGTAATTCTATAGCTCTAGTGACACCAACACATGTTTTTCTACAATTATGCTATGGTTCTGATAATTCTGCACTCAAATCTGATTTTAAAAATTCTTGCTCTACTGCGTAAAAACAATGTGTGAGGAATTTAAACATCTTTCTTATTTAAATTACATAACACCAATCATTACGTACTAACATTTTCAACTTCCACAGGTTTGGGCGAAGTCAGCATAAAATGTGTGGACTTATTTGCATTGTTAAAGGAGAATCGGAAAATTCTAATTCTCGATGCCCGGCCTCGCTCAGATTTTTTGCGATCGCACATAAACGTTCCGGAGATCATCAGCGTACCCGAGGAGTGTATAAAGCCAGGGTAAGTCAATCGGACTGTTTTTATCATTCTTGCAGAACTTTTGAGCAAGAAATAGATAGCAATATTAAGTATATATTCAGCTATTTATAATAATTTCATCTGCACCGCACCTCAATTGTAATACATAGTTGTGATTTTGAGATGTTCCATTATATCTATATATTTAAAACAAAGTAGTGTTAGTTACAAATCAAATCAAATCAGTTTATTTCATCAATAGACATTACAAAACTCCATTTACACCGTTTGTAACTCAAGAACGGCTGGACCGATTTTGATGATCTTTAATTTGTTAGATTTTTCTCTGTACCGAACAGCAGAATAACTAATAAAACATTGGAAAAATCACAAATAAAAATTATTAAGAAAATTCGCTTTCTTTGGAATGGAATGGCTTTTTTGATGTATCTTGAGAACCAATTGACTGATTTCGATGAATTTTGAATCACTTGGAACTGTTAATGGTATAGGGTGCCCAACATTTCGTGCTGCATGTCAATACCTCAATTTGATTGAAAACGATACTTATCGGGACATGACAATTGATGAAGCAATTGTTTCTGCATCTCCAAGTCAGATACGCACATTATTTGCCATCATTATTTCGAGATGCTTCCCATCGAATCCACGTATGGAACAAGTACAAGGGTGACATGTCAAAAGACATTTTACATCAAATTCGTGTCAGTTCAGGGGGATCCCGATCTCAAGGTGAATGAGGAGATACATCACCAGGCTTTGCTTTTGTTCGAAAACATGTGCCACAGCTCATGTGCCACAGTTTGTTAGTCAAGTTAGGAATGCTAATGCCAGATCGTGGAATGAACAATGCTTTCAATGGTGAAATTGTACGCAAACGTGAATACAATCAAGATGTTTTGAACCAATCAGTTTACCATACAATGTACCATACAATGTGTGCAATACGGTTATAAAGGAATTGATGATGGAAATGGCAGCTTATTTTTCCTCGGTGCGCCCGGCTTAACTGGAAAGACATTCCTCGTGTCATTGATTTTGGTAACTCTTCATGGGAGATCCAAAATTGCTGTAGCAGTTGCTTCTTCTGAGATAGCGGCCACATTGCTAGAAAAATGCCTAACGGCTCATTTAGCGTTGAAATTGACGTTAAATCTTCAAACTACTGAAAAACTGACATGCAAGATTGCGAAACACTCAGAAATGGCCAAAGTTTTGGTAGCAAGTAAAATCATCACCTGAGATGAATGCACAATGGCGCACAAACATGCATTGGAAGCACTCAATCGAACTATGAAAGATCTGCGCAATGAATCAAGATATTTTGGAGGCGCAATGATTCTACTATCTGGCAATTTCCGCCAAACCCTACCAGTCATTCCTAGTTTGACCGCCAATGAAATAAACGCTTGCCTCAAATCATTGACTCTGTGGCGCTATGTGTTATTCGCCATGACAATCAACAAATCACAAGCCCAATCCTTGAGTGTTTGTGGCCTGAATCTAGAAAATGAATGTTTCTATCATGGTCAATTGTACGTAGCATGTTCACATGTCCGCAAATAATTCGTTCTCGCACCTGACAACAAAACGAAAAATGTCTTATATTACAAGGTGCTTCAATGTACGTATTCGACCTGAGTACAAACTACCCAGCAAATAAAATAGTTTAACAGAAAGTAGTACAACAATGCTACGCGAATCATTTCAATTCACTTCAATAAAGCAAATCCCTTACTGCCACGTGAATTACTATTACTTTTCATTTTGATTTTTGCACATTTATTGAACTTAGTTCATTTTAGTATTCATTTTAACTTAATAAATAACTGAATTTAATTCACCTAATAAGTTAACACAACATTTATTGATTCTGAGGCGGTACGAAGTTCGCGGGGTCAGCTAGTAACTTTATAAATCTTGTTGATAATTGAACGAAAATCATTTCTTTGCTGTTGTGATAAAATGAAATGGGATAATTAAGTATTATGTCATTTTTATCTTAAAATAAAACAATTGACATCTTATTTGTAATTGTGTGATGTTTTATTTATAGAATTACAGCAACAAAGCTACAAAACAGTCTTCCTTCCGAGTCTGTGAGGCTGTGGACCCAACGCCAGTACATGGACCTCATTGTCCTCATGGACTGGTCCAGCAAGGACTTTGTACCGGGAAGTACCTTACAACTTCTCAGGGCAATATTGCTTAAGGTAATACATTACTTCAAATAAGTTTGAAACAAATTCAAGATTAATTGTATGTTTTATGAAGTACTGATACTATCGTATGATGTGATTGAATTTCAGTGGGATATGGATGTGGTGTATGTTCGGAAACCCAGGGCTTTGGAGGGGGGCTTTGAGGACTGGCTGCTGCGGTACCCTTCCTACACCACCGACCCACACGTCTCCGTGCCCAACCACAACACCAAGCTGGATGACCTCCTAGGTTATTCTCGCACTCTAACTCTTGTGTCACTTACTAAACTTAGATGCCAATATCTTGGTCACTTTTTATATTCATAGCGCTTCTTTGTTTGCAGAGGATATCGATTATCCCACATTAAGTGAATCAGTCTCCCCCATAGAAAAGAAATTCATGTTTGACCGTACTGCTAAGCCTCACCTCAACAGAGACAGCCGTGGGCTCCCACCCCAGACGTTTCAGCCTCAGACTTACCCCACCCGGGCCAACCCGAGCGTGGACAGAAGCAGCAAAGTGAGTACACCCAGCGTTGCATGCGTCCGGCCTGATGTGAACGCACTTCCTTTTGTACAAACTTACTCTTTTATCTTCCAGGCTGCTGCAATAGAAATGTACGAAAGGAAATCTATAGAAATGAAAGATTTACTAGAAAAGCAAGAGGAGCTAGCCGTCGCATCCTTAAGTATAGAAAAAGAAAGGGTACTTGCTGAAGAGGTACGTTGCCTTATACTATACACTTTTGTTAAAAACTATGTCTACTAACAGTGTTTTAACATGAAAAATATAAATAAATATTTGATATAAAATAGTTTTGAAAAGTAAAAGCGTTCAGAAATGCATCTCATGGCAAACCAATGCAACTAAATATACGAGTATTGTACATTTTTAGAATTGGAAAGAAATTGGGTCTACTACGGCGGATGCAGAGCTAGAAGAAGGGAAGCACTCCCTCCGCCAGCTCAAGGAACAGGAGCTCATCTCCAAGCTGATGTTGCTGGAAAATAACCAAATTGATACGGTCAGGTTTTCAATCACTTTACCACTATCCCGTGATATCCTTTTTCAATTATCCCAAAATTCTCTATTGAAATTCCAGCCATTTTTGTGAAACTATGTGATACAGTAATATAATTTCAAAAATAACTATTGGAAGTAAAAAAAATTGTATCAAAATATATCCATAATTGGTGTTTGTTTTATTGATATCTTCCCTCACCGACTGCAGACAGCGGAGATGCTGCGGCTGAAGGAGGAGCTGAGCCGGCTGCGGCGAGACACGGAGGAGAGCGAGACCAGCAGAAGCCGGGGGGCCCGCAGCCCCAATGCCAACTCCCAAGCGCACATGTGTGAGTGTGCTATGACTGTCACTATATCCTTGCGAACAGGAGAGTATGTTGTATTCTCGACTCGTATTATCTTCAACATTTGTTTCAGTTTCTAATTTAAATGAAGAAAATACTGAAATGGAATACATAGATGATGAAGAGTCCCGGAGATTGCAAGAGGAGACTTTAGAGAAAGAAAGGAAGATTATAGCCATAGAGAAGGAGAAGGAAGCGCTGGACATAAGAAGGAAGACCATGGCGGAGGAGAGGGAGAAGCAATTGGAGGAGTCAAGAAAAAAAATGAGATCAAAATATAGAAAGGTGAGATTGATTACGGAGCTTGAACTTCTTGAGCATTGTCAAATATGATCTTAAATGCCATGGCAAATAATTCAGCTTTTTTGTTTCTTCAACAAAATGTACGTTCTCAACAGAGTGATATCTTAACCCTTACCACTCCATTATTTTTTGATATTGTTTGTCAGCCAACTCTAATTTTAATAATGTCAAAATATTTTTATTGATAGGTAGTTACAAAAATAATCGTTAAAAATTCATCTTCAAATAAAAAACAATTTACCAAAACATTATGGACTGCTTATAGTTTTGCATAATATGGTACTTTTTAAAACAATCTCCAGGATGGAGACTAGGTATTCTGGAACAGGTCTCACAAAACCACACTGTTTCCCGTCTTCCCCCTGGAATCTTTCTGTTACTGCACACAGTACAGTCTTTAGAACCTTTGTCCAGTTTCACAATAAAGTAGGGCTTGTACTCTAATCGCTCCTCTGCATGACGTATCACACGAAGTTCCCGCCATTTTAGGTTATGTGATTTTGCAAGGATTATTTTATAGTAAAATAAAAACGGAAAACAGTCAAAATCTTATTAAAACGTGAAATTAAATGTTTTTTTAACGAATAATCACAAGAAAGTCAAGTTATACAGAAAAGAAAATACACTGCGCGCGCAAGTCTTATATTGTCGGCCGCCAGCCGACCACTGAGTTGTAGCGTACATATAGCGATGTCGGCTGGCCTTCGACAAAGGAGTGGTAAGGGTTAAAAAGATCAATGTAAAGGTAGGAGATATTTTGTGACTCGATGGAGTCAACAGACAATGTTGTTGGTGGCTAAGAAGGATCACATGGCCTACGGGCGCCTCTGTTTGCAGCAAATGGAGGACGGCGACAGTGAGACAGTCCCCCTCAAATACGACGGGACCTCCTCCCTCAATAGGTCCTTCTCCTCCCCTAATATTGCTCAGGTGAAATTTTCATTTCTTGCCTATCATGTGTAGCTTTTTTTACAATCTTCTATCAATCTGATTTCCCCTCCATCCTTTCATTTTATTTTCCTTTCTTCTGTCTCCTGTCTCCTGGCTCCTGGCTCGTGTCTTTTGTTTCTTTCTTTACTCCTTCATCTTACCTCCTCCAGTACCATATTTGTTTGTATTCCCTCATCTATTTATTTAATTTCATTCTTATGGTTTTTATCCTGTCTGATTTTTTTGCAATTTTCTTCTTGAATAATTATAGGAAAAATATATTTTATATTTATATAACGATTATAAAAATAATAAAATTTCTGCCAGATCAGTGAAAAAGAATGAAATGTTTCATATTAGGTTTGGTTGATGAATTTTGATCATTTGGTCTTTGATTATTTTAGCGCATGGATGAGGATGAATTCACGATGAGCCGAAAAATCCCGGAGTTTGACCGTACCATGAAGCCCAGTCACAAGATGGATCTCAACACGGTCCGCCACCGGGATTTCCAGGGCGTCTTTGATCGAGTAGTGAGTACTGCTGTAATAATCTAAGTAGTGTTTGCTCGGAGTTTCCGGGATGTTTGGGAAATGTAAATCTCTACATATTATATATTGGTTTTATTAATAAAACTAAATATGTATTATAGAGAAATCTTTATTATTTTTTTTATTGCCATTATTCTTAATAAACGTGAATTAATATTTTGAAGATTAAATCAATTGTGATATAATATAACATAACTAACTAACCATCACGCCGTCTCTCCAAAGGGGTAGGCAGAAAGAACGGACTGTCGCACTTTTCTTTCTAGACATATTTCTCTCGATTCTTCAACATACATACATTGTGTAATGCACACACGTCAATTTCTCCAACTTCTCACGTGGCCTACATTCAATATTTGATTTTTTTATCGTGCCACGCTTTCCTCGGTCTTCCTTTATTATATATTAGGTGTATAACTTTGCTTCCGCCGTTTTGCAATAGATGGCAGTAGCGGTAAGTGGTAGTTGGAATAAATAGATCATAGATGTCATACAATAAGCTTAAGTATTTGTAAACATAACGCCATCGAAATATTAGTCGATTTGTGTCTGCATCATAAAGTTATTCCCGATTAAACATGTCAGCTTACGAGCCAAATTCTCGTCATTTGCGGGAGGTTTTAATTTTATGCTTTAATATGAAGAAATCTGCGGCTGAGGCTCATCGAATGCTCTCAAATACCTATGGTGAGGCCGCTATTAGTGAAAGAACGTGCCGAGAGTGGTTTCAACGCTTCAAGAACGGTGATTTTAACGTCGAAGACCAGCATGACGGTGGAAGAGAGAAGGTTTTCGAAGATGCAGAATTGGAGGCATTACTTGATCAAGACTCGTGTCAAACGCAACAAGAATTGGCAGGATCATTGGGAGTGACGCAACCAGCCATTTCAAAACGCCTGAAAGTCATGGGAATGATTCAGAAACAAGGAAATTGGGTGCCGTACGAGTTGAAGCCGAGAGATGTTGAACGGCGTTTGTGTGTTTGTGAACAGCTGCTTGCAAGGCAAAGACGGAAGGGATTTCTGCATCGCATTGTGACTGGGGACGAGAAATGGGTTCATTACGATAATCCCAAGCGCAGAAAATCATGGGGATATCCCGGCCATGCTTCCACGTCGACGGCCAAACCGAATATTCACGGTTCCAAGGTTATGCTCAGTATTTGGTGGGACCAGCTCGGCGTAGTGTATTATGAGTTGTTAAAACCGACTGAAACAATCACAGGCGATCGTTATCGAACGCAATTAATGCGTTTGAGCCGAGCATTGAAAGACAAACGGCCGCAATACAACGAGAGACATGATAAAGTGATTTTACAGCATGACAATGCTCGACCCCATGTTGCGAAAGTGGTCAAGACATACTTGGAAACTTTGAAATGGGAAGTCCTACCCCACCCGCCGTATTCTCCAGACGTTGCTCCCTCGGACTATCACTTGTTTCGATCAATGGCACACGGCCTAGCTGACCAGCACTTCCGGTCTTATGAAGAAGTAAAAAATTGGATCGATTCGTGGATCGCTTCAAAAGATGACCAGTTTTTTCAACGCGGGATTCGTATACTGCCCGAAAGATGGGAGAAAGTAGTGGCCAGCGATGGACAATACTTTGAATCATAAATGTATAACCAGTTTTTTACGATAAAGCCTCGAAATTCGAAAAAAAAACGGCGGAAGCAAAGTTATACACCTAATAGTTAATAATAAAAGTCGGCAGATATGAGGTGTTAAGAGTGAATTAACATTTTTTCGGTTTGAACTGACTATTTTTATAAGATATGTAGGTATCCCATCACTATACCTGATTAGATCCTTAAATAAAATAATTATTCTTGACTGGACAGCTGTAACCTTTTTTCTTATTAAAACATGAATATAATTTGTGAAATAAGAATAGTGCACGCCGGTGTATTAATCCCTTAAGCCTCTTGGCTAAATTTGAAGCTCCGCACGCCAACCCACCGCACGTGACCTGTAAAGTAGCCAATCCTCGCAGTCCACAACCATTCTGCCTTGTCCCGTTCTCCCGCGAATCTCCCTCGTTTCATGGCTTAATAATTAGATATATTAATCAATAATATTGATTACTCACCACGGCTATGACGTATGCCTCGTTTCCAGAAGAGTGAAGCCTTTTTAATTCCTCCTAGTCTAAAGAATTCTCCGCATTCCATTGCCGATGAGTGAACCCTTATGTCGACGTATTTTATTGTGACTAATAGTTTAGTCGGGCATTCCATTTACTGAGACTTCTAGAACTACTTCATAATCAAATAGTACTTCTAACAGATGTATAAACTTCTGATGAAGTTATGTTGTTTTATTTAATCCCCTGAATCAAATATGTGGGAATAAAAATCATTCCGACATATTTTTATGAATTTTTTACCATTGTATTCTGCCTATAAGTCTATTACACTGATTAGGAGTCTCAGCTGTCTCTAAATCAAACATTGCGGAATAATTTGCTGTCCTTAGCCTTAACATTAGGTCTCCTCCCCAGCCGTAGTTGGCTTCACCACTAAGAAGCCGCGCGCGTAACATTCTCCCCCCCCCCACACACACACACACACCATCTACAGGGGGCTCTACACATTGCAAGTGGGCGTGCAATATCACTAATTACTTACATGGAAATAAATTAATTTTTATGTATACATTTTTAAGAAAATCATTAATTTGTATTCACCAGTACTTTAGGCTCCAAAATTATTTTACTACTATTAAAAAAATCATATGATTACAACTTACGTAGTGAACATGAGAATTGTCTTGACTTCCCAAATTGGACTGGATTGCCCATATCAAATTAGAACAGAAATGTTTCATTTAAATATAACTGTATGCAATCAAAAGTATTGTTTATTTGCATCATTCCAAAGTTGTACCTAAATTAAACATGGGACAATGCTAAAAAAATTACTTAACTAACTCACCATCACGCCATCTCTCCAAAGGGGTAGGCAGAAAGAATGGACTGCTTCCTAAACATTCATACATCGTGTCATGCATGCGTGACATTCAATATTTGATTTATTTGAATTACTCTTAATGAATAAGAAGGCTTATACTATTATATTACCAGACCAAAGACAGTGTGATAATCACACTGTCATCACCGGGAATCGAACCCGGGACCTTCAGGGTGGCGGTCAAAGCACTTACCACTCAGCCTGACTTAACATCCCGTCCCCCGAACTTTGATTGTAGCCTCACTGTGTGTTTTCAATTCATATTTGAGTATAGTTAAAAACACATTGTATATTAGTTTTAAAATTAAATCCATTAATAAAGTGATATTTCATTATGTATCATCCTGTGTACTAATTTTGTGCTCACTGAATGGTGTACAAAGCTCTTGGCATTAGGTGTTGCGTCCCGTCCACGTGAACATTATCCGTGATTCCAACTAGTCCATGCGCCGTACGCACGCGGCCATCTGCTAATGCGGATTCACTTTCACACAAAACTTTTGTTTGAGAACATGTTTTTTTTCGTATCTAGCGCTCAGATTTGTTTCCAAGGTGTCGAAATTATAAAGTTTTTAGTAAAGTGTTATAAGAATTAGTTTCCGCAATAAACTCTTTTTCTTCTTTCAGTTTTAGTTTTAATATAACGGTCATAAATGAATTGTTATTGTAGTGACTCAAGTGAACATGGTTTTGCGTGTAAAGTTGAAATTAAGATTATCTCCTCAGCATATTGTATTTCTATCTAAAAAAGTGAGTTTGGTAATGATTCCTTCATCCTGGTGCTGCGAAACTCCAACATTTTTTTTATTGGATAGTGCGTGTTTATTAATATTGCTTTAACTTTGTAGGGCAGAGGGCTCACGGGTTTAAAAAATCTGGGAAACACCTGCTACATGAACTCCATCATGCAGTGCCTCAGCAACACAGCCGTGCTGACCAAATATTTCTGCGAAGGTAATTACAAGTAAGTTTCTTTCTCCTTTCTCTACATCTCGAGCTGCACACAAGATATGGTGTACATACAGTATTAGCGAGGCGGTGTATTCATTGTGCGGTGTGATGGCAGGCACGACGTTCAGGGGGCGCAGGTGTGCATGAACCAGGGGCGGGCGGGGGGGGGCACGCAGGGCGCCGTAGCTGAGGAGGTGGCCGCCGTGGTCAAGGCCCTCTGGTCTGAGCAGTACCGCTTCATCTCTGCCAAGGATCTCAAGGTAATGCTTCAGTTTAATAACTTTTAACTCCATTGATAACTGTGTAAACTTTGTTATTTTTAATTAATACGAATGAAAACGTCAGTTTTCTTGAAGTTTTATTATATTTTATGGGAATGACATGTTTCACCCTTCTAAGGCATTATCAAATGTGAAGCATCACTTTTGAAACATGTTATTCCCATAAAATATAATAAATTTTTTAGAAAAGTGAAGTTTTCATTCGTATTAAGTATTTAATATGGAGTTTTACATCATTGTTCAAGAAACAATAAATTCGTTATTTTTGTTCAAATAAATCAGTTTCACCAGATGAATATTTCATATTGGTGAAAATGGCAGTTTTTAGATGTTTTATTGTATCCTATGGCATTACCAAATTTGATAATGCCGAAACATGTCACTCAAATATAATATCTGCCGCTGGCTGGCTACATTTGCTGTTCAAAAAATGGTTTCAAACTGCGGCAGACTACATTTGCAGCTCATATTTGGACTCCTACCCTCGAGTAGATATACCTTTTAACCCCTCCCCCCTCTCTGGTGCTTCCTTTCTGCAATGGTACCACCTTTCGTTGCAGCCTTGTCATTGAAGAAGGAATTAACCATGTGTCTCAAACATTGTTAATTCCTTCCTTCTTCCTTTTCCTTTCCTCAGCCTCCTTTTCTGTGGTTAGTGCTCATCATTTTGTTGATGGTCTCCCACATATTATGTACAATTTAGTAGTAAGGAACTAAAGTAAAAGGGTTCATTAGATGCATTCAAATAAATTTTCTTTCTAATGAACATGATGAACTGGGGCTATAATGGGGTCAAACTGACATTTTCACCAATATTTAATATGGAGTTTTACATTCACTGCTCAAAAAATTAAAGGAGGTGGTTTGTGTATTAACCGCCCTACCTTCAGGTTATTTTCCGAGAAACGTGCAAAAAAAAGCATTTTTTTTTATTAATTAAATTTAATTATATATATATTTTTTTTTTTTAATTACGAAACGTTAAAGACTTGACCACACACTTAGCCTGCCTCTAGTAAAATTATCATATTTGTGAAGGCTTGTACTCAAGTGTTGTTGGCACACGCGCGTATCCTGAACGGTTTGTACATTTAAGGGACATTACTTTTTTCAAGCGCGTACGTGATACGGGATAGTGCAGAATGGTACAGTCAAAGTGAACGTATCACGTATGTTCAAATACCTAGGGTGGTTAAAAGCAATACTTCACAATAAAACCATTTCTCATACATGAAATATCAAGGAGTATAAAATATCTTCAATGTTTTATGTAATTCACACGTGAAATTCGCATGTCACGAGAATCAAAATGATCGCTATACCCTATTTCATTAAATGGATACATGTCATGGATACATGGTTGTCATGCTTCTGAACTGGGCTATCCCATTCTAAGGAAAGGGGAATCGAATGAAATGGGGAATAGGGAACGGAACATGTGTTTTTGAAAATTTTGTATTTTTAAATGTATAAATATTTTACAGAATGTCGTAGGAAGACACCAAGCAATGTTCCGTGGAATTGAGCAGCAAGATTCCCACGAGTTTCTCACCATCCTCATGGACTGGCTTCACAATGACCTGCAAACTCCCATCAGACATAATATTCACAAGGTGCGTTTCATTGTTTGACTGCAGCACCAAACAAAATTGACATTCCATTAAAAAACTATAGGATTGTATATTATTAAGATTTATTTCATAAAGTTTAAACAATGTTACAGGACAACTTGACGCCGTCAGAGAAGGCGTGGATGGAATACACCAAGTCTAAGGAGAGCTTGATCTTGCAGCACTTTTATGGACAGATCCGGTCGACAGTGAAGTGCATGGAGTGCGGCAAGGAGAGTGTCACGCACGACTCCTTCTCCAACCTCTCCCTGGAGCTGCCTGCGCGCGCTAACAAGTGTACTCTCAGTGTGAGTGCAGTCCTTTATTCTTCACAACAATAAGTTATCGTGTTTTATTTTTAATTAGTCAATCACTTTAGGTAATTTCACTTTACCCGAGTATGAAACAAAACCAAAAATATCTTTTGTTTTTATCTGCCGCTTACCAATATTGTAAACGAGATCTTCTTTTCTATGTTTAATTTAAAAATAATTGTTCAGTACTCGAATTAGCTAACAGCGCTATATAATAATAATAATTAGGCTAATTTGTATAGCGCCGTTTTCGTGAATAGCTCACCTCAAGGGCGCTTTGACAATGTTTTTAGTCATGAGAGCTGTATGTGACACCAGCAATCAGATAACCGTTGTTTACATTTTATGGGATATTTTGAAAAGGGTGAGATTAGGTGAGATTTAAAGTCTGTCGGATTGTCAATGCATCTGAGGCGTGCAGGAAGCATATTCCAGGCGGACGGACCTGCCACTGCGAAGGCCCGATCTCCGAAATTTGTCCGGGGGTTGCGCTTTGGCTCAACTAATCTGCCTATTGCCGAGGAGTTTGCTGATCGAAGCGTAGATTGCCGCAAGTTAGGGCTATCAGCAACACAAAGTTCAGATATATAGGCTGGTGCCATTCCGTGAAGCGCTTTAAAAACCGTCCAGCATAGTTTATACTGGATTCTTTCAGGACACTTGAGCCAATGAAGATCTTTTAGATGTTGTGAAATATGCGAGTTTTTTGGAACACCTTTTATAAGTCGTGCTGCCGCATTGAAAACGGATTGAAGTTTGTTCGTTTGTTTCTTGGGTATGTTGGCATATATGCCGTTGCAATAGTCGAGTCGAGATACGACGAAGGAATTAACAAGTGTTTTTAATGCATCAGTGGGAATATTTCTTTTGATTGCTTTGAGCTGCCTTAGGTGAAAGAAGCTGGCGCTCACTGTCTTATTTATTTGGGTTTTTAATGAGAGATCTGCTTCGAAATTGACTCCAAGAAGTTTTATGGAGTTATTAGGGATGATGTCAATTCCGAATGTTGATATCGGTGCATGATCGACTAAGTGCTGGCGCTTCATTGAGGCGGTCCAGAGAAATTCCGTTTTGGAAGGGTTTAATTTTAATTTATTTGAGGCCATCCAATTCGATATAGCTTCAATGCACTTTAAAGTTATAGATTTTAGATGGCTGATGTTATGAGGGTCACCAAAGAATTAAATTTGCTGGTCGTCAGCATAGCAATGAGACAGCAGACCAAATGAATCAATTATTTTGACAATGTCATTAGTGAACATTATAAATAATATCGGGCCTAGCACTGAACCTTGCGGAACACCAGATTTGAGGGTGAAAAAAGACGATATTTTCCCTGCGACCTGAACTGCTTGTGAGCGATCCGACAGGTATGAAGTTATCCACTCTATTGTATTGCCTGTGAAACCGTAAGTAGTCTCGAGCCGTTTAATGAGGTATGAATGATCGATGGTATCAAAAGCAGCACTCATATCTAGTAAAGAAAGCAGTGCTAACTTGCCCGATTCATTAGCTAATACCAGATCCGACATGATACGAAGAAGTCCTGTTTCCGTTGAATGATTAGGTCTGTATGCAGACTGGAATTTTGATAATAGATCATTTGCTGTGAGGTGGGAATTGATTTGGCTGGCTACAATTTTTTCTAATAATTTGGAAATGAAATGCACTCGCTATGCACTCAAAAAGAATTTTAAATGTTTTGGGGCTTTGATTCATGTATGGAATCTCTTAATCTAAAATGTGTCAAAGATGTGTTCAGGAGAGTTTCTGACCATTTTGTGGTGAATGAATTATTTATTACTTGATGTATATTATTGTATTATCTCGTCTACACTCAGATAAAATGCGCCGACGTTTCTTGTTTTGTACTTATTCTGTAAATAAAAAATATCATCTTTGTCTATAGATGGCCTTTATATTTTTCTATACTAATATTCAATTTTCTCTATTTGGTCCTAAGTATAGAAAAATATGAAGGTTATCTTGACTTATATTCAATTTTTGTCTCTAGAGTAGAATTGCAAAAAAATATGCATTCTAAGTAGTGTAAAACAAGGTGCACTATGAACTTGCAGTTGATGTTTAACTGTCACATATCGTATTTCTGCTCAAGGTGGCTCATGCAGAGATATTTCAATTAAATTTAAATATAATTAATTTTTAGTAATTCTTCAAAAAAAAATTTGGTGATCAATGAGAAATTTGTGAACCTGCGTTAATATGTGGTTTCTAAATATTTAAATGTTTAAAAAATTCATAAACTTTTTTTTAAATTTTGATGTGCTTGGTATTGCAGGACTGTTTAGAACTGTACCTTAAGGACGAGCGGATATTAGGCTGGAACTGCCCCGCATGCAAGCAGAAGAGGGATGCTGTGAAGAAGCTGGACATATCGCGGCTGCCACCTATACTAGTCATACACTTCAAGCGCTTCTACGTGGACGGAAAGGACTACATATCCAATACATATAGGAAAAAGCTCACCAACATAGACTTCCCGCTACAGAACTTGGATATGGGCCAGTTTTCCCTTCAGCTGTACAAGTACAAGGAGAGTAAAAACACAATATACAATCTGTACGGGGTGTCCAACCACTACGGCTCCATGGAGGGGGGCCACTACACGGCCTACTGTAAGAGCAGTGTCTATTCCAAGTGAGTGCTATTATAATATCATTGCATTTGCTACATACCTACGGACTAATTAGTGCATGAACTAGCCGCAGACAGTTTACTATTATGAACACAAGTTGGATAAAAAGTGTGATTTTTATTTCTTTTCAGATGGTATAAATTTGACGACCACCAGGTGGCAGAGATACCGCCGGGCGATGTGAAATCTAGTGCGGCCTACATTCTATTTTACAGTACTTCACCGGACGGGATTAACCATTGAACCACTCAACAATTACCCTGGCCATATGAAGAAATAAACAACGAGTGACGACTATATTCAATAATTCATTTTGTTTTCTAACACAGTTCTGACTTTCTGTCTCGCAAATATGGTCCATCTCGTTTTCAAAAGTTGACTTCGCACTGGCTGGAGAGCTAGCATTATTTTTATTTCTATAATCCGCTCTTCGGATATTTACCTTCTTCTTCTTCTTAACGGAGGCCTTGTGGCCTGTTTCTCAAGAGGGATTGCCCTCTTGCGAATGGACTTTACAGGAGGCCAATATTTACCATCATTTGTTTAAATTTGTAAAAATTACCAAAGTAATTTGAAATAATTTAAAATCATATTTATTTTATTTTTTTAGTGATTCAGTGCTGCTGGGACCATGTCAATGGCTGAGTGAACATTGTTTATGTCTTTGTACAAAGTAAATATATACGGGTGTTGTACATGTCCCTACTGTGATAGGAGTGCGAGGGAACTTTGCCTGATGCTGAAGTGTTGGCTCAGCCATGGATATTCAGCCATTTGGGTACATATTTGCTTCCCTTCTGTTATGTTTTAATTTGAAGAGATTTATGGTTTGTTTTAATGAAGTAACTTAGTGGATTTGTATTGTACATATATGATATTAATCTTATGTTGTGATGTAGTTTTCTACGTCAAATTTACTTTAGAGAAAAAATGATATTCATCATATTTTGTAGATTCTTCTATCATTTTTGTTTCAAGACTAAAAGCATCAGACATATAATAAAATATTTATAATATAATAGTACCGCATTCTCGAACAGATATTGTTTTCAGTGAGGCTAGTGGGTATTAAATGTGATTTTTGTTCTGTGTACTAACAGACGACAGTATTTTGAATACTATGCATTGGCAACGCAAGGGAATGTAAAGTTAGTAAAAACTCGGGGCGCAGCCAACAGAGGTCTCTTAACAAGATAATCATTTGCAATCCCAAACTCTCGGAGCCCGCGTCGCATTAGACTAATGTAAAGAATGACCTCCATATATTTTTATACGCATACTCGGTAACATAGGAAATTCAGATTCGATTGATAACAAATATTTTTTACAGGAGTGAAAAGTGCTAACAAATTTGAGTCGTATTTTTTTAAAATAGGTTAAACCCAAGTCGGGTGTAAACCCTCATTTATTATATTACTTATCTACTACCATCTCTTGTATGAATTAGAACACTCTTCATCGGGAGAACAATATGAAGTACCTCGCTGATGGTATAACAAAACTATCCCGACAATAAGGTATGACTAACATGTAAAGTGGAGAAAATATATGTAAATAGGGAATTGTTAAGCCTTTAGGTTATCAAAGTATCTACCACCACGTACCGAGTACTTGTCCCCTCTGTCGGGCACCACAATACACACAACAGCCATGCGCCCATAACTATAGAACTGAACTGACAATCCGGACACGAATGGAACAGAGAGACAAAGAGACTGATCGTTGTAGGTGCTGAGAGTGAAGATTTCTACTTTAGGATGCGAGCAAGTTGTCTGATAAGTTCCCGGGAGAGCAGCCGCGGTGTGGTTGGCCGTGTGGTACACAACTATTGCAGATCATTGGTTTCCATTTTTAATTTGATTGTTTTTAGATATAAGTGTAAATATGTAAAGTCTTAAATCTTATTTAATATAAATAATTCTATATCTTAATTACTCTTTTATTATATTAATGTTCCTTGTTACAATTTCTTGATGAAATACTGATGAGCAACATGTTTCCGCTTGCTAGGGCCCCCTGCGAATCCCCCCACTCATTTCACACTGTACGCCAACGGCTGAAAAGCAGCCCACACCACACCACACTACGATGAAGCGGAAAGTGCCTCCCAGACCAAGGATAACGTGTAATGTGACTCGTGAGTCATACGATATCAAGATCGTTCTGGGGGATATGAATGAGGGAACCCTTTACATCCCCTACAACTAGTATGCACCTAACGGTATGATGGTAATGATACTGGCTTTAAACTGATTAGTTTTGCAGCATCACACGCCATGGTTGTCGTAGAGACTATTTTCCCAAACAATAACATCCATAAAGGAAACTGGCAGAGGGAGAAGCCAGATTTCAGGTACCTAGGATCAATTACTCGAAATAACGGGACAGTAGACGCCGACATCACCAACAGAATAAATAGCGGACAGATGAAGTAGCGAGAGTTATCGGGAGTGCTCGACAAGCAAATGCCGGTCCACATAAAGGGGAGGTGTACAAGGCAGCCGTGCGACCACCCAGAAAACAACAAGACAAACTGCACAGCGCCAAAATGAGGATGCTGAGGTGGGCGGGTGGAATAACGTTGCTCGACCACATCAGGAACATCCATATCCATATTTTGGAGTGAAGTAATCTCACATTAACTTGAGAGCTGTTTGAGATGGTATGGCCACATTGCGCGGCGCCCAGCTGACCATGTTATACGGAGGGTAATGGTAGCCCTAAGTTGACATGGATGGGACTCATTCAAAGGTGTCTCAAAAGAGATGGGATCCCACCAGACGCCACCCAGGACAGACAGTCCTGGAGACGCCACATAAGAAGAGCCGACCCCAAGTAAATGGGACAAGGCTAGGAAGAAGAATTGTGCGTAAATAAAACGCTGAAAAACTTAAGGAGTCAGATGCAGAATGTCTATGTGTACAAAATTAGTTCACAAATGACTATGTAATATTGCTACCCTTCAAGACACTAGTCTAGGATCAAAACACTACTATAGCTCTAAAATGTTATGCACAAAATTATTGTGGAGACATGGCAGAAGGAAGATTTACCAAGGGAATGGAACAAAAGGATATGTTCTATACATAAGCCGAATCCGCTCCTATAATTATACAGGAATATCCTGTTGAAGGCTGGAGTTCGATTTTGGCAGGGTCACGGTGGTGCATATTTTGCTGGAAAAATAAAATGTTCTGTAAAGCCACAGTTGCATTCCACTAGTAACACTACCAATAGTCCTACTCCCTATCATCCACGAGTAGTCTCTTAGGCCCCACAAGCCCTGGACAATGTGGCCACTGGCATTAACATGAGTGCCATAGCAGATATGGAGAGGATGAATGGCCCAGCTAAGGGTAGTTAGGTAAAAAAATTAAACTTTCTGGTCTGGACAAAAAGCAATCCCCTATGTGTCTAACCGATGATTTGAACAACTTGATTTTGAATGAGGTGGATGTAATGAGGAGGACTATATCGACATGCTCTTCATAGATAATAGATCTGATATTGAAATACCCGGTCTGAATTCCGGACCATCGATACTAAAATCTAAAATACTTCACGCCATTTCTAATAGCAAAAACAAACAAGCCTGCAGAACGGATGAAATACCGAATGAAATTTTAAAATTAATTGACGACAATAACATTGACTATCTTCTTAGGTTATTTGACATAATCTATGATACGTAGAATATTCCCCAAGACTGACTAGAATGTAAGAAGTCTCTATGCAGCGGTAAAAACTGGAAACGACCAGACTTTGTGTATATGACAGGAATCAACGAAGAAGGTACGACAATGAAGTAGAAAGTTTCTACCGCGATGTTAATAACGTTCTTAAGTCAATTAAGAAAACTGATATTGCATTAATTAATTGTATCGCTGGAGATTTTAACGCAAAAGATGAAAAAAGTCGCAGAGGTGATATTCTTGGTGATTATGATGGTATATTGAAATCTCCCCAAGACAACCCAAATCAACCAACACTTGTGACAACATATCCAGGAGGGGACATAGGCTCTGATCATAATCCAGTGTGAATGGAGAAACTGTCAACAGCCACACGGTGACCATAGGGAAGACGTAGCATGGGAAGACCGTGGCTTCATTGGTTGAATGGCGTTTATTTATTTGACATAAACGCCACAAGGGCTTTTACGAAAAAATTACATGCAGAGTAATGATGGATACAGTGAGTAAATACATATACACCATAAATAAACATAAGATAGCAACATACATAATGGGGAATAGCATACTAAATTACAAAAAGTACAAATACAATGTGCAAAAATTCCAAATTTACAGAAATACAAACCATGTAACAAAAAATAAAATAAAAACACACTTAAATACAAAAAACACAAAATGTTCAAGGAATACAAACTAAGAATCTATATGAATTGGAAAAGAGCAAGGAGTTGTTTTTTGAAAACAGGCAGACTATTGCAGGATATATCCAACGAACGTCCATACATATTGCCCAGTCTGTATTCGAGGTATTGTGGAATACATTCCGAGGTTAGTGTGACAGTTGTCAACCCAAAAAGTGTCAGTTTGCCGAGTTCCTCGCAGAGGCACCCGTATAGATATAAGGCTAACAAGTTCAGGACATTCAACCAATGAATTAAAAATTTTGTACAATAAAGAGAGGTCGAATACCGATCTCCTGTCAGATAATCGCAGAAGTCGCATTTCTGTTCGTAAGAGAGCATAATCTTTTTGCTCCCTGGGAATATTTAGTTTAAAGTTAATATGTGTTAGGAATTTATCTTGTACCCTCTCCAATGTCTTGGAATGTGAATCATAATGAGACGACCACACAGGAGAACAATATTCGATACGACTTCTAACAAGCACTGTTGAATCCTGTACGGGACAGATTGCTCCCCCCGTACTATTAATTTTTATTTAGGCCGCTGACTGCTGCTCGTCTCTGATGTAATGTAGATGGTAAAAGCAGAGAATATTGCGTGATGATAATTGTGGGTAATAAAACCAAGTTTTATTATATTGCGGCAATCGGTGCAGAAGTTGAAGCAAAGAGAATCGTGGCAGTAACTCAAATTCCTTACAAGGACTGGTTTTCACGTAGGTAGGAGCGCAAAGCCTCCAGACGCGCAGCGTGTAAGCGCGTGTGTGAAAGTGAGGGCCGAGTCCAAACAAGACTGGCTTATATAGCCTCTGCGGCAGCTAGCGATAGCTTTGTTAACAGTTTTTCTGTTTCTGGGAATTACTCTTCGCAGCTGCTGTTACCACGGCGTTTATGATTGGCTGTTAAAAATCGCGCGACCAACGGCCAATGTTTTCCGAGAATAATTAGATTTATTTACTGCACACAACTTCTTTACTATGCGCTTCCACTCCTTACCGACCGCCTTATTTATTTTAACAAATGACAAGCAAATTAAAACTTAAATTAATACAGTTGTGAATAATGAAATACAATAATAAAATTAATAAAATAATTATTTATTTGCATACGTCCGATACACTCCCCCCGTGCAGTCTCGGCTGTACTACTATACTCGGGCATATCTCGGGCGGTGAGTTCTTCGTCGGTGGGTCGTCTTTGGCTGCTGTGGGGCGCCTCCTGGAGCGCCGGGGACGGTCGCGAGTGGAGAGGTGGTCGGCGTCTCTGGCTCCGGCTGGAACACTGCGACTCGGACAGCAAGTCGTACGTATCTCCTGCTGCTGGTCTGGACCGCCATGGTCCGTGTCTGGCCGTCAGCTGCCGGGGTGGCCTCGACGACCCATCCGCGTAGCCATGTGTTCCGTGGCAGCGATGGGTCGGTGAGCACCACTAGGTCCACCACCTTGATGGGTGGGCACTGATGGTGCCACTTCTGCCGATTGCTGATGGTGGGAATGTATTTCCGGAGCCAGCGTCTCCAGAAGCCGTCCGCGAGCTGTTGGCTGATGCGCCATTGCTTGCGCAGACAAGCACCTGGTCTGCCCTTCGCCGGTAGTGTGAGGTGCGGTCGCCTCGAAGCTCCCCCCATCAGGAAATGGTTGGGGGTCAGCGGCTCTTCGTCCTACGGGTCCAGTACGACGTGGATCAGCGAGCGATTGTTGACGGTGTGCTCCACCTCTGCTAGTGCGGTCAGTAAAGTCCAGCCGGATGTCCTGTGGCTCCTCTTCCTGCCGTAGTGCCAGAGTTGTCTCATAAAGCGTCGTGCCCTGCGGGCCACCGCAGGCGAGCCAGCCAAGCGCCGTCCGTAGTTTTATGGGTTCGCCTGGCCTTTCCACTTCTCGGGAGACAATCAGGTGAGCATTGTCCATCCCGATTAGCAGGCGTGGGCGGACAAGTTCTCCGCTGCTGAGTGACTGCTCGGGGAGGTTCAGCTTTCGGATTGTGCGGGCGTTGATGATGTACGACCGGCCTTCGGCGCTGCGGATGCCAATCTGCACGAGTCGAGCTTGCGTCTCTGCGTGGCATGGTCCTAACGCCCCATGCAAGTGGAGTGTCTGGAGCGTTCCGCTTGTCTTGGTGCAGACTCTTTTCACTGTTTCAGCGTCAATCAGCGTTAGCGTTGATCCTTCATCCAGGAGAGCGTGAGCGGGTTCTGTGCCATCTGGGCCGCTGATTTTTATCTTTACGACCTTCAGGAGGATGCTTGATGATGAAGGACTCGTGATATGTGCGACCGTCCCTGTGGCGGTCCAGGGTCTATGGCCTATGCAGGAGGGCATGATGGTTCCCTCCGCATCCCTCGGTGAAATACCCGGTCTTTCGAAAACCAAACAGGGTAGGAAGATGGAGCATATTTACATAGAGGAACAATTTATCAATAGCATTATTAACAATAGAATGGAAACTAACAAGGCTTTCATTAATATTAGAATTTTGCATAAAAGACCAGTCAACAGAGTTAAGATGTTCTTCCACTGATTTATAGTCAGCTTTATAGAAGTTTCGGCTGTAATTGTAGGATTTGAGTTTAATAGCGGCATGTGCACTTACAGTTATATCTAAGGGTGGATGATGTTTATCTGATGAAACTAATGTATCACTAGAGGTCTCAATCCCAACAGTGTGAAAATTTGAAAACACTAAATCTAATGTCCGGTAATTATCATTTCGCACAGAATTGTGTTGATGCAGGTCCAGAAATAGCGCCATGTCCTGAACCACTCTTTGTGCCTGATTTGCACCGGTAATCCCCGGCCAGCAGCAGAGTGGCATCAGGATACTTCTTCGAGAAAGAGTGTTGTGAAGGACCTGTAAATGTAAGGAGTCAGACGGAAGGAGTGGAAGTGCATAGCTCAGGAGAGAGATGGTGATCATATTATATTCTGCCTAGTTATGGAATGGCAGCAATAAGATGTCGGAACTAGAAGAATAAGCAGATTAAACTAAATATTTTTTTAACCATTATTGTTCCTCTTCTGAGCTTTCTTGCTCTGGCACATCTTCATTGGCGTAGAAACTTCCTAAAACTTCTGTAAAGAGAGAAAATATTGAATATCAGTAACAAGCAAAATTTCTCCATGAAGCGAAGACTGAGTCACATGAGTAAGATGGAAACATAGTAAATTCAAAACATATCCCTTACTTGTCAGACCATCCACTATATCCAAGTCTAATTGCTTGGTGTTGTGGGAAGACTCAGCTTCATCGAGCTGAGTGGCATCGGGAAGACTCGTTACAGTATTGGGGTTGTTCTGCACACAACTTTGTGGGGGGTCCTCATTCAACTGCTGAATTTTATTTTTTTCCAATAATATTGAACTTTGAAGTTGCATTTCTTCAACCTGAAAATTAATATTGAATATTAATTTAATTAAAGTAGTTATAAATAGCGAACGTGGAAGCGGCTGTTAATGCGATGATGGAGATAGTGTCTGTCGGGACCAATAAGCTCAACCTCGACCAGCGGGGATGCCTCTCAGCGCTGCACGAGAAGATTTTATGCAGTGTAAGAGTTGCTGAGAACCGCTTCAGAGGGGCGACAGAGGGCCTCAGAAGCATGCTCGCAGAAGTCGTCCGGGGGGCTGCGAGGGAGAGCGTCCTCGACGCTATGGGGGAGCGGAGCACCTTCTGTGGCAGCTGAGGTGCCCTATGTGCTGCAGAACGCAGGAGCGCGCCTCTTACACCGTTGCGTCCACTGCTGTCAAACTGTGCATCGGAGGAGTGGACCGACCAGGCCGGCTACCAGAATGGTTACTGTTATTGTAATTAATAATGATTGATTTTAATTGATTAATTATGTCATACATTTAAGGATATCCTCTCAGATCTAATGGTTGCTAGAGCCTCTTTTAACCATTTTTCTTCTTTCAATAACTGTCTTTCGCAAAGTATCAATCTTTGATAATCACCAACTCCCAAAGTCTCCGGTTTAACAGAATAGCCATTCACGGAATAATATTCAGACATTATAAAATTATCGAACACTCAAATATTTATGACGATACTTAAATTTTTTTTTTATTTAATATACATATGATAGTCTATCGTCTATCTTTTGAGAAAATAAAGATCGGATTGTTTATTTTTTATTTTTAAAAAGGCAGCATGTAGATACAAAAGGTATCCGTCAAAATTAAAAACAAATATTAGGAACCACAGACTAGAGCTTTTAATAAATACATTCATTGCCCAATGCCGTCTTGGAAGTATTTACCAGCCGTAAGCACACAGACAGTATTTGCAACATGGAGTTTTTCTGGGTCGTTAAGATGTGTCTCGTGCCGTGATCTCGTAATTTATTTCGATTACAAATTTGAAATTAATGTTAAATACGACTACGATGTGACTACATGTTTACAAGAGATAGAAAAATGGAGAAAGACATCGAGAGAAGGGTCAGTGCTGGTAATAAATTAAATGGCGCTCTCAATGTCATCACTGCAAATGGAAATATATCTACTAAAGCAAAAATGGCACCACATAATGGAGTTCTAGTGCCAACCCTTAGGTATGGAAGTGAAGCTTGGAGCTGGCAAAAATGGGTAAAAGTATCATAAATGTTGTAGAAATTAGATCACTGAGAAGAATGTGCGGAAAACGATGTATAATAGAATACCGAACGACGAAATGTAAGGCAGATGACTGCACCATAAGTAAAATTAAAAAAGCGTTAGGAGTATTTGTCAGTTGTCATGGGGTGAAAAATGAATTTATAGAACTCATTCACTCCCCGATCTAGAACAACTTCCCAACATTTGCCCATGTGATTCGTTAATGTTAACATTATTATTATATGAGATATGCTCCGGGATGTATTATGATATGAGATTGAAACCAATATTTACTATAAGGATTAATTGTATCTCAGTAGAGACGAAGATGTAAATTGCTTTCTGGGAACAGAATACGGTGGCCGAGGCGCTTACAGGACCTATCATTGGTTGGGTTGAGCGATCGCTTTATGTTTAACTACATTCCCCATTCCGCCCTTCCACGACCACCACGTTTGACAAATTTTTGGAAGTTGTATATATGCTAGAATGCTGCGCTTATCTTCACATTTTTTAGTCCACTCTACACTAGCGTCATCTTATAAGATTGGGAAGCATTAAGCAGAAAATCTTTATCAATGCACTGTGAAAGGCTCTGCAAATCATACAGTACTAGATTACGCCTGGAGATGTCTCTTCAATTTTTATGCCTTTAACTACTATTTAAAAATTACATTATTTAACAACAAAATTACATAAAAAAAAGATAACTTAAGATCTAAAGAGGACTTACATGCTATTCGCTGGCCAATGAATTAATACTAACGTAACTAACAAAGGCGGTCACGCCATGAGGAGGGCGGTGATCTGCGGCGAGGACCGACGCTGACGGAAGCCGGCGTGGCGGCGAGTTGGTCAGCACGAGGACTGCCAGAGGCTGCAAGGCACAGAAGGCTGCCTGGCGTCTACTTCTATCTCCCGGACTGCCAGTCTCACGCGGATGATGGACCGCGGTGGGCACGGGTCTCCTTCACAACGACAGAGGTGGCCAGCATCAGGCCCCAATGGTGATAATGGTCCTTCGTGGGCCCTGTACGAGGTTGTTTGTCAGCTGGCGCCATGCGGCACGTATATTGCGATCTCCTCCTCGTTCAGATTATCTCCCCGGCGTTCGACCGTCCGTCGAGGCCGGGGATGTTGCCTCGCCGGAGTCCTGGTTGTAAGATAGCTCCCTCGCTCCTCCTCGAGTCTCACACTTCAAAAAAACCCTGCATGGTGGGGGTTGAGATCACGCCCCCAAAGTGTTGCCACTCACAAAATTGTCACTTACACTATTGTTGTTTTTTCACAGTGTTAAATTATTATCACTAAATTAAATATAAACTAAAATTAAACCTAACTAAGATTAAACACGACTTATAATTTAACTAAGATTAAACACGACAGCGCGACTTATAAAAGGTGTTCCAAAAAACTCGCATATTTCACAACATCTGAAAGATCTTCACTGGCTCAAGTATCCTGAAAGAATCCAGTATAAACTATGTTGGACGGTTTTTAGAGCGCCTTACGGAATGGCACCAGCCTATGTATCTGAACTTTGTGTTGCTGATAACTCTAACTTACGGCAATCTACGCTTCGATCAGCAAACTCCTCGTCAATAGGCAGATTAGTTGAGCCAAAGCGCAACCCACGGACAAATTTCGGAGATCGGGCTTTCGCAGTGGCAGGTTCGTCCGCCTGGAATATGCTTCCTGCACGCCTCAGATGCATTGATCCGATCCGACAGACTTTAAATTTCACATAAAAACCCACCTTTTCAAAGTATCCCATAAAATGTAAGCAACAGTTATCTGATTGCTGGTGTCACATGCAGCTCTCATGACTAAAAACACTGTCAAAGCGCCCTTGAGGTGAGCTATTCACGAAAACGGCGCTATACAAATTAGCCTAATTATTATTATTATTATGAATGAAGATGACCCTCGAGAGGTATGTCAGGACAGAGCTTTATGGTGGTCAATCCTCTCTGCCTATCCTTCTGGAGAAACGGCGTGATGGTTAGTTAGTCATTTGACAGCTCTCAGATCAAATCGGCCCCAGATTTAATTCAAAATTGCGGCCTGGTAAACAGTGATTTCGAGACGGCATTGTTATAATAGTGCCCCGTCCCGTAGATATCTATGGAATAATTTTCTAAATTATAAAAATATAAATATTGTAAAGCGAGAGATTAATGTTGGCTTCTCGCGAGAAAGTCAATGTATTATATACCTTTTTTTTGCGTAAGCAATAAATGAATCTTTTTAATTCTAATAATTATCATTTTTATTAGGCAATATGCGTTACGCACAGTTAATCATGGGACCTGCCGGCAGTGGAAAGGTATTTAAAACTCTAACCTAAAAATGTTCTGCTCGTTATAACCACAAAATGTAAATAATTACGTTTAACTAAAATGATAAAGTTTCGAAGTGCTAAAAAATAGCGTTGAATTGTAATGATAGTAAATTTTTTAGTCAAGATATTGCTCAACTCTGGTGAAACACGGAGCCGACTGCGGCCGGACTATAGACGTGGTAAACCTAGACCCTGCCGCGGAGCATTTCGACTATGATCCCATAGTAGATATAAGGGAACTCATTCACCTGGACGATGCTATGGAGGACGAAGAATTACAATTTGGACCTAATGGTGGACTTGTCTTCTGCATGGAGTATGTATAAATTAACGTAATGTTAATTATAAACTGAAATTGTTATAAATGAAAAGGCGAAAACCTTATAATAAATTTCTTCCTTATGCTTCTATTAGACATTTAATAATGACCTAGCTATGCAAAAACATGTCGCTTTGTTTCCCATAAACATTATAAATAATGGTGGACATAGCTATCTGGTTCATTGCGCGAAATGGAGGGTCACATACCCTCGAGACGAGAATGAACAGTTCAATAAATACCAATCGATGGTCATATGTAATATTCATGTAGCCTTTCCAACCCTTTCTCTGAAGGGGTAGGCAGAGAGAATGGACCGCCACACTACTCTATCCTGACGCACCTCTCTAGCTTCCTCCACATTCATACAACAAGTCTTGCACGCATGTCGATTTTTCTAACTTCTAACATGACCAGTCTTTAAAATTTGATTAGTTTGGCCTTGCCATGTTTTCCTCGGTCTACCTCAACTCCCCTCCATTTACATTTTTAACGTATACTTTCTTAACCATTCTTTCTCCATCCATGCGCTCCATATGTCTGAACCAACACAACAATCCTTTCATGATTTTGTTCATAATACCTTCTTCCGCTCTACATTCCTTTCTTATATCAACATTTGAGATTCTGTGGTTCATCATTCTACCACACATACATTTTAGGGACCTCATCTCTACCACATTTATTCTGCTCTCATGCCAGCGTAGTTTGCTGAACATTAGATCCGTTCACAGCAAAACTTCCTTGAGATTGATTTTAAGTGCTGCGACTGGTCAAACTGATGGCGGAGAACAGAATAACAATTTATGTTTCCCTAACCCATCTGAAGTCTTAAGCTTGTATACACGGTCATATATCTTGGGATAATCTTCAAAAGTTACACGACACTTAACACTCAGATTCAGAAGGCACAAGTAGGTACTTCACACATGAAAAAGTCAGTTTTGCTCTCCCGTCAGAGTTTGCCTGTATAGCTCCCTAGTCACATAGTCCTAGCCCTAGTCCTAGCCGCCAATTCCTTAATTATTACTAAATTTGGAGTTTTATATTATTGTTTAAAGCAACAATAAATAAATTCAAATTCCAGGACTCTGCTAGAGAATTCGGAATGGCTCGAGGAAAAACTTGGAGATGGTGATGATGACTACATCCTGTTTGACTGCCCGGGGCAAGTAGAGCTGTACACGCACCTCACCGTTATGCGGCGGCTGGTGGAGATGTTGCAGCGCTGGAACTTTCGCCTCGCCGGGGTCTTCCTCATCGACTCTCAGTTCATGGTTGACGGAGCCAAGTTTCTGTCAGGTAACTTGTTCATTTTGCTTGGGTGAAGCTGCCATAGCCTAACTAATTAGCCATGTTGTCAATAATTTAATTCTACTTTAGAAAAACAAAATGTTATATAAAAATATTTCACACGATCTGGAAACTATCATACCTTTTTTTATTTTTTATATAGGTATGTAGCAGTTTTCTTCAACTCAATTTCTGAATATGATTTATACAACTAAATAATAGCAAATTATTAGCGCATCGAATCATTCATCGCAAAACAATTGCATTATCGCGATCTTCATAAGATGACAACTTCATAATCTTTCTACTGATCATGCCTTTGGCGCTATCCGATGTTCCCACAAAATCTATCAATTTTCTCTTTTCATTAAAGATGTCCGTCCCGTCTAGTTTGATCACCAACATTATATTGATTCAATAAATATTTAATGGTTGCACCATTTTCAAACTTTTGAATTATTTCAAGTTTTTGTTCAATTGGAAGTACGGCTCGTTTGCGTTTATCCATTATTATAGACATTTTTTCAAAGTAAAATAAAATTAATGACAATGTTTCATGAGTATGAACTACGCTGCGGGTGCTTTATTGCAAACTTGAAACTTTATGACACGACTATAGAATAATAATAATAAATTGGATGATTTATAGAGCGCCATTTTTATGAATTAATCATCTCAAGGGCGCTGTAGCTCCATTTTATGAACTAGTTGAAGATAAACATTTTAGTTAAAGTGAACATTTTGGTTCAGAATAAACATTTTGTTAAAAATAAACATTTTGTTAAAATTAAACATTTTGTTAAAAATAACCATTTTGTTAATGACATAACTCTCGCGCCTCTTGTACATTCACACGTCGTGTTATGCACGCTCGTCGATTGTTTCTACTTCGAACATGGCCGCCTTTCAGTAATTGATTAATTTGGTCGTGTCATGTCTTCCTTGTCCTTCCTTCACACGACTTATTTTTCCATTCACACACTACTAGTCTATATCTATTTAACCATTCGTTCCAGATGTCCAAACCATCTTAGTGACCTTGTCTTAATTTTATTGGGACGCATTCATCCGCCTTACATTCCTTTCATACTTCATCATGAGGTATTTTATTATACATTAATTTTCCGCGCATTCCTCTTAGTGACCTCATTCCTACGACATTTATCCTTCTTCTGCCAACTCCAAGTTTCACTTCCATACATAAGAGTTGGCACTAGAACTCCATTGTGCACAATTTATTTTGTTTCCAGCTCAAACTCATTCAACCATTCGATATTTTTTTTCATTTTTCCATCTCTTGTTAACATGCTTCCCAGATAAAAATGCAAATTTTTCTTTAAAATCTCATTTCCCGCAAACATATCTTGGCAGTGGCGCAAATGTAAACTAAACGCCCAATGTCATTATGACAGATTTGAGTTTTTGCTTGCATTATAAGTCTATTGTGAAATATTTTTGTTTTTATAAAATATTTTTTCAATGACTCCGCTTCCCGGTTAACCCGACCCCGCAAAATCGGGAATGTACTGTATAGCTAATTTGAAAAATGTAGATATGTATTTTACTTTATACTTTTATTCCTTGTGTTGATTTATAAATACATAATTACAGCAAAAAACTTGCAATGGTTGTAGCTATCCTTAGATTTTATTTAAAGTATTCCCTATTCATTTTAGGAACCATGGCAGCACTCAGCGTTATGGTCAATCTTGAATTGCCACATGTTAATATCCTGAGTAAAATGGACCTACTTAGTAAATCAGCAAAAAATCAAATGGACAGGTATGTATTTAATGTTCTTTTAAGTTACATTAACTCTTAGACCACTAAGCAAACATAATCTATTTATCACCGCTACGGCACATATTTTGCTAATATGGTTTGAATAAAATGTCACTTTTAAAAGGATGTTTTCTTACAAACCAAATCATGAACAACAATTGATTATTTCAACAGCCGTGTCTCTCTGGTGACAGAAAGTTATACTTGTTTACTCGTGGGTATATTGTATAGGAATTTTATTATCCAAGAACTACTGGGCCGATGCATGCAGATTTAATCTCTTTAATTTTTTTCAACAAACGATACAAGTAAAACAGCATACTAATTACTTAAAGAATATTAACCACCCTACCTTTGGATTATTATTCAAAAAGTAGGTAAAAATAATCATTTTTTTTTTTATAAGATTTCTCAATAACAATACTTATTTACAATATACCAGAAAATCAAGAACATATCCGTAAACTTCGACTAAACTCGCCGTATAACGTATTCGTATGCGTAGGGTGAGTAGGAACAATGTTTCTGTGATTGCGGGTATACTTGTTTGTAACTGGGCATACGGGATATGGGTTGTTATGTTGTTATGTTCGAGCGATAATATCGCAGACGTATTACGTACGTTCGTATAGGTAGGGCGGTTAAGTTAATCACTTTCAATATGATCACATGATTTTACTGAAATCTCTTGATGGAAGTTCATTTTGAATAAATAAATAAAACAATGTTTTTAAATTACTTCCACTTTTGTCTTTATTTCGACAGCGACCAGTTTCGCCAGGCTCGCTGGTATCGACGGTGACACTGTTATAAACTTACTCCTTTATAGTGTCACCAGTTTGTCGATGCCAGCAAGTCTGGCGAAACCTGTCGCTGTCGAAATAAATACAAAAGTGGAAGTAGTTAAAAAACATTGTTTTATTTAAATGTTTGTATGAAGCATTCACTTTGTGGTTAGACATGATTTTTTTTTATTATTGTTTGTATTTAAAATAAAATAAAATAAAATAAAACAATTGGAAGGATGGAGTGCCGCATCAGTAAAAGTGTGACAGTCCATTCTTTCTGCCTACCCTTTCGGGGAGACGGCGTGATGGTTAATTAGTTAGTTAGTTAGTTTTTTTTAAATAAAACACTGTACTTTGCTTTTCACCACTATGCGGTTATTTTAATTGCTGACTAGTTTCGCTTGTACCCAAGCTTCCTCAGGGCTTTGTAATATCTGGGTACAAGCAAAACTTATCGGCAATTAAAATAACCGCATAGCGGTGAAAAACAAAGTGTAGTGTTTTATTTTATTTTATTTTAAATACAAATAATAAAAAAATAATATATTATTTTATTTATTATCTAAAATGAACTTCCTTCCTTTTTGGCGCTACACAAATTAGCTCCACAAGCATTTGCTTTATTAACATGGCAATGCCTTAGCATGGCAAACATGTCATTCACATAAAATATAAATTAAAAACTTCTAGAAAACGGGTGTTTCCATTAATATTTTTAAAGAAAGTTAACGTTCAAAATGAATGATTAGTAAGAAATATGTTTTTCATCTAAAAAAATTATTTCTTTTAATTTACAGGTTTCTCGAACCAGATCCTCACAGCCTTCTTGCAGATATGGAACAAAGAAATAACAAGTGGTATGAAAAGCACAGAAACCTCACAGAAGCAATTGGCAGGCTCATAGAAGATTTCAGTTTGGTTCGATTCTATCCTCTAAATATCAAAGATGAAGAAAGTGTCAGTGATCTCTTAATAACCATAGACAACATTATACAGTTTGGGGAAGATGCTGATGTGAAAACCAAAGACTTTGATGAACCCGATCCAGAAGATTCAAACGATGTTTGATTATGCCATAAATATTAGTTCAGAAAATATTTCACAGAAACATGTAATTTATCAGTAAAAATACAAAGCCTCTATGAAGCAGATAACTAAACTAACCATCACGCTGTTTCTCCAAAGGGGTAGGCCAAAAGGTTGGAATAATCTTTGGATACATACTCCCCACGCCTCCTGAACTTCTCCAACTCCTCACATGTCCAAAATTAAATAATTGTCGTTAATATAGTCATGAGTTAAAACATCAATCGTCGTAATTCAAAAAGTCTCTGAACCCACCTTAAAAAAATAACAAAGAAAAACAACACAGCTCAGGATTTTGCCAGCTACTTCAGTAAGAAGATTAAAATGTTACACCCCTCCCTTCCTGATGTGCAACGAGAAATAAACTCAGCACAGTGCGTGACAACCCTTAAAAACCTCATGCAAACTGACGAGGAACAAGTTAAAGCTATCGTTATTAAAGTGTCCAAGCAAATGAAAGCATAGACCAAGTTTCAAAGTGGAGGGGCGATAATAAACTCACTTAATCCCACAAAAGCAGGACTTATATGGATGGCCTCTCCTCAGTGACAACATCTTCGAGATTCTAAGCCTTTGAAAAAGAGGCAATAGAAACATTCCCTTCGAAGTGTTTAAAGCTTTTATATATTTATATAGCAATCTGTCTTACGATACCCACATATCAAATATTGTGGATTTTTCCAATTCAGACAACTAAAACATATAAGGAAATGTTTGTTTCCCTATTGATGAAGTTAGGACCTCTGCGTGGCACTCACACCAACGGAGGAGGCAATGTTCGCTCCGATCAGTGGAAATAAATGCGGACAATATCAGAGCTAATAAAGCATTTTTTTATGATGGGGACCATTGGTGTGAAATAATCTCCCCGTTAATATTAAATATGAGTATAACAACTTTAAATTTAAGAGACAACTGAACATTCCACTGTTCGGTCAGTCTTTTCCTAGTGCGTCCTTGCAGTAATTAATTTTGTAAAAAGGCGCACTTTAAAATAAATCAACATAAAATGAATAAATTTCCTCAGTCTTTTTCCTTATCTTGCTACATTCACATTGTTAACATATACTTTCTAAGGAGACAACTCGTTTTTATATTTTTTGAAAAGTATTCATAAAAAAGCCTAGACATAAGAACATACATTGTGATATCTATTTTTAAGTGTAATAAATAAATCATTTTTCATTTTATTACTCTTTATGTTGTAATTTTTTTTCTTTTATTTTATAAATTCTCAATTACATATACTTTTGTATAATGCTGCGGGTTAAACAATGTTAAATGTATTGGTAGATCGCTAGTAACAGGAATTAAACAAAAGTGTTTAAACTAATGTAATTTGTTTGTTTTTTGACTTACAAGTAGTGATGTAGACTTTTCTGCTCTATTACAGCAGAGCAAATAAGTTGATACGCTGTGTTTACCAACACCACCATTAAAATTATATATAAAGAAATGTTCCTGCTCTTGTCACTAAAATTTAAGTGTGGTTTATGTATTAGATGCGCTCTCTGCCATATGCCTCTTGCAGTTATAAAATTTAACATTTGAAGACGGTCAAATTAATTTAATGTATAGTTTTTTTAACAAAAATTAATTATATACTCATAAAATATATTCATGAAATCCACATAGAATAATACATATAAAACCATCGTGACTTCTATGGATCTCTAAAACACCTGACTTCTCCGGAAAATCACAGACTAATCAGTCTTCCACACTGCCCAGGTAACCTATTGAAAAAACTTGTACAATCAAGATTCATAAAAACATTTTATGAATAGAGGAATTTCAACATGGCTCCCTTGCCCCGTTGTGGTAGTTGGAATCATCACATTATTCACCAAATTTTCCCTAGATGTCAGTAAAAATTCAATATTGTGATCACAACTCCCATATTACCAAATTAGCTGATAACACAGCGTCATCTCGGACAAAACAGGCCGCTGTGCTGGAAGTGGTACTAAAACCGAAGCATCGCAATCAATATTGGTAAAAGCACAGCCACCCCCTTTTTCCAAAAAAATATCCTCCAAACATTCCTGATATCAAGAACGTTCAGTCAGGACTTACCTTAGACCAAGGAAATTAAATACCCAAGGGTACCTTGGATTCTAAGTTGACATGGAGAGCACACATAACAAACAAAGTCAAGAACAGTATCAGCCCTCTACCCAATGTTAGCCAGAAATAAGAAACTCATCACCGGTAATTATCTCCCTATTTACAAAATAAAATTAGAATTTTTTTATTGGGGCTATGCTTAAATGTAGATCTGCTTCACTTTCCATCTGGAAACTCCCAACTACTCCAAAATATAGCCATCTGAATACAGCTGGGTACGCCTCCATGGACCAGGATCACACAATTGCATCTAGAATTGAGAATATTGATGATTGATAAATGCACCCCCAGACACATGCCAAATGTTTTTACAAAGGACTCCATTCTCACCCTAACCATACAATAAAATACCTCTACGACCTGAACACTCCCAGATGTTCCAAACGTCCAAAGACAATTCTCTTTCATTGGAATTTCTGGGCCACACAGTTCAAATCAAATCAAATCAGTTTATTTAATTAATAGACATTACTAACAGGAAAATGTTTAAGGCATCTATTAAGTACAAGTAAAATATCATAAAAATATTACAACAAAGTACCAGGAACGCATTAGAGATGGTTCGACATTAGGAAGACAAGATACTTTCTAAAGTCAATAGTATTTGCCCCCTGAACGTACTTTCACTAACATGAAAGACGTCGATCTCCGAGGAGACCGCGTTCAGCAGACTAATTGCTCTTCCCACCGGTGTCACCAGAGGCAGATTGGTTCTGGCGGCCGGTAGGTAAAACAATCTGTGCTGTCGCTGTTGGAGATATCTATCGGGGACAAAAAGACCAACATCCTCCAGTACGGCCGAGTTCTCGAAGTATCCCCTAATTAATCTGAAGAAATGGGTTATTAGATGTCCATCTCTTCGAAGCTGTAAAGAATTGGTTCCGAGCATTCCCAGAAGAAATGCCGTGGGATAGAGCCACGGATAGCTACCATACTCCCTCATGTAGAGATACCTCAGAAATTTTTTCTGAACCCTCTCCAGCATAACGGAATATCTCGCCTCGTGAGGACTCCATATCACAGAACCACTTTCGAGCCTGCTCCGAACCAATGCGTTGTATAGGACTCTGAGCACATTGGGATCCCTGAAAACCCTTCCGGTCCGGACGATGAACCCCAACTCAAGCTCCCACTAAAACCAGCAACCGCACAATTACTTTTGTTATAAGGTTCCCATTAGACATAAAAGAGCTGAACTTCAATATGCCTCATGACAATAAAGTATCGGGAAATTGTGATTTCAATTGCCCACGCTGAATAAATAAATAAAATTGCTAAATTTGTAGAACTGACCTTAATACATAGTTATGCCAAAAATCGACCAGTTTGTGTACAGCAGCTGGTTGAATCAGTCCACCTCTGAAGAGCGTCACGGTTTTTATAATGAATAAAAATATTTGGCAAAAAGTGTGTCTCAAATTTTTTGTTTCGTTGAATGTTAGAAAAGGTTTATGGTGAATCATTTTTACCAAAAACTCACGCCTACAATTGATACGAACCATTTTCAGACGGTCTAACATTGATGATTACATTAAAAAGGTTAAAGAAATTGTGCTCAAAATGTTAAAGAGGTAGCATGAGACCTGAGCATCTCTCGTGAGTCGATTTGTTTGATTTTGGTAGAAAATTTGGGCATGAAACTCGTTGAATTTTCTTCAAACACGTGAACAGGTATCTTTGGACATGCTTGATCGTGTGAATTCTGATTCAACATTCATGGAACGCATCATAACTAACGATGAGACATGGGTTTATGAGTATGACATGCAAACAAGTCACCAATCATCGGAATGGACGGAGAAAAACAAGCCGAAACGGAAAAAAAAAACACCCCAAAGTAGTTCAAATATCAAAGCGATGCTCATGGTTTTTTTTTTTAGATATTCGCTTTGTGGTCCATCATAAGTTCATTCCAGAGGGTTACACGTTCAATAAGAAATACTATGTGGTCGTATTTAGGCGTTTACGTG
Source organism: Lepidostoma basale (assembly GCA_022606425.2). Classification (NCBI taxonomy): domain Eukaryota; kingdom Metazoa; phylum Arthropoda; class Insecta; order Trichoptera; family Lepidostomatidae; genus Lepidostoma; species Lepidostoma basale. The sequence continues at coordinate 511,494 of JAHDVF020000711.1, read as the reverse complement.
AAAAAATCCATGGGAGATACTTTGAAGGCGACAAAATAAAATATTGATCTATAATTAAATACATTATAGATCATATATGTATATTGATTTTGTATTGTGTTTTAGTTACAATTTCCCGGTACATTATTATCATAGTAGTATACCAGGTTCGATCAAATCAGGGATCTGACTGGTCTCTCATTGGCTGCAGCCTGGAGACTGACGGGTGACAGGAGCGCATGGCGTGCCGTGGTCAATGGTTCACAGGATGGACACGACCCTCAATCATGAGGAATATGACTGAGAAGAAGAAGTATACCAGAAGATGATGTCTGTGTTAATCACTTTTCTTGGTCTATTTCAGCAAAATATATTGAACTATTGAGTATACGTATGTATTATAAAACTGGGTCATTTTTTAACTATCTGGATTTCTTCACAATTTAAAATACTTTTTTTAACTAAGCATTAAAAATATAATAATTTGAAACACACATGTTTAAAAACAAAGCACTAACAAATCAATCAAATTTAAAAAAAGAAAACAATCGGATTATATAAAATCAAAATAAAAATAATTGTCAGAAGTGGGATTCGAACCCACGCCCACAGAAGTGGACTGCGACCTGAACGCAGCGCCTTAGACCGCTCGGCCATCCTGACGATGTCTAGCGCGTCAGAAAAATATAATAAAAAATAAGGAATCTAAAATATTGAAATACATATGTATAAAACACATTTTGCTTTCAAGAAATAAACCAAATTGTTCGTATTTAAATCCGAAAGATTCATATAAATACGTATTACAAATATCTATTTTCATATAGCAAGTGAATTAATAAAAATTGAGTAAATAAAGATTACCGACATCTGTATAACTTTGAAGAAACTATCGTTTTACCGGGTGAACCAAAATTGTTTTCATTAAATGTTTTTTTTTTTTATCGCAATTTAAAGAGGGAAACACCATTTTTCCTTATAACAGATCCTTGTAATACATTTTGCCGTAAAACGATTCTAAATTGGGTAACTAGTATTGGAGAGATGAAATGGATTTTTTTTATTCTATAGAAATCGTCTTCTTAACCATAATTCCTATCAACTAGGACCGGCCCTCTTTGTATGCAGGTTCCATACTCTGCGATTTTGGTTCTATTTTACCTGACACAAGTCGCTGGTGTTTAGTTCCTTCCCAATACTGGCCCACCATGCTGCCAATGCCAGCGGGCTACCTCTGCCCCTCGCTGGGCGCTATATTAACAACTGATCGCGTCACAGATCTTTATGGTTTTCTATCATGGAGGCAACTTTGAAGCTACTGCCAATATGCTTATTTCTAATGTAATCAGCCCATTTTAACAATTTCACCTCAGTAGGGTGGATCTTGCGCTCGTGATCTATCTGCACGACAAAATCACAAAACAGATCTGATTAAAATGATTTATACTGCGTTATTCGTACCATCAAATTATCTACTTTTCAGAACCGATTTATTTTTGTGAACTCAAATATTTTTTAATTTGGCGTTCTCGTAATTTAACGTTCGTTCGTAATCGTTCCTTTTGATATTATCAAAAGGGTTGGAAAATCTTGGATACAAAGGAGGCAGGATAGAGACGAGTGGAAGAAATTGGAAGAGGCCTATATCCAGCAGTGGAGGGAAGAAGGCTAGCAAAGAAGAAGGAGAAGAAGTGATTTAACACATTTCGTCTTGAGTATTATCGAAATGTCATTTAAATACGCAATGCCCTGTTAAGGCGAAACTCGTAAAACTGTAAAAACGATAAAACTCTTTGAATTCTTAAGTGTATTCAAAATAACCAAGATGGCGTTGCTGACGCTTATGTATGTGAATGAAAGCGTGGAACTGGCAAAGAAGGATAAAGATCAATAAATGCGCTGAAAATGAGATCCATTAGATGAATTTGTGGTTGACAATTAAACACAAAACCAAATACGCGTGATGGAATATCAAGAATATACTCGTAATTTCTGTATCGTCTTCACCGCCAAAATCAATTCGGAATCATTGCCAAGATGGATGCTAATGAAAACTTCAATGTGTCCAGCGCGTCTGGAAAGCATCAAAGCGGTTTTTCTGGCTATATCAAGGTCAAAGGAGTAGGAAAGGGGAAATGTAGGCGGGCAATAATTGTAGTCTACGGTCGGGCTGAGACGAAAAGATCTCACAGGCCGGGCTTGTTCTATCTCAAATGATCAATTTGTTTGCTTCATTATTTTTGTTCACGATAAGTTTAATTTGACCATAGTGTATTGTCGTACCTACGTATTAATTTTCATGCTAACTCGCCCGGTTCCGTAGTGTAGCGGTTATCACGTCTGCTTTACACGCAGAAGGTCGCCGGTTCGATCCCGGCCGGAACCAAATACTTTTTTTATTAGATTTGTACTAAATTATTAAATAAACAAACACACCGGAAAATTGATATTCTGAATGCAAATAAAGTAAATCTCATAAATGTATGTATGACTTCCAGCGACAATAAAATAGATTAATAATCAAATATGTGAATAGAATATGTCACGAGAGAGAAAACATCTTCAAAGAACAGTCCCTCCACAATTCCATGACCGGTCATGAGCCACGAACTCGTCTTCTGCCGGCTCCACGACTTCGTTATTACATTGATTATTACTTGTATCAATAAACATCTCACTTATCTGGAAATCATGTTAACAAGAGATGTAAAAATGGAGAAAGACATCGTAATGGTGCTGGGAACAACGTGAATGATGCACTTAACTTTATCACTGTAAATATAAATATATATACAAAAAATAAAGATGGCATTGCATAATGGAGTTCTACTGCCAACCCCTATGTACGGAAGTGGAGCTCACCTTTGAGCTGGCAAAAGAAATATGAGAGTACGAAAAATGCCGTATAAATGAGATTACAGAGAAGAATGTGCGATAATTATGATGAAATACCTACCGAATGACGAAATGTAAGGCAGATGATTGTATCCTAAAATTAAAAAAATGATAATTTAGATGGTTCGGACGAATTTGGATATGGAACGAATGGATGGAGAGAAGAATCGTGAAACAATTGTATACAAGCAGTGTGAATGGAAAAGAAGCTGAGGACGGCCGAGGAAAACATGGCATTACCAAATTAATCAACTACTAAAAGGTGGTCACATTCGAAGTTGGAAAAATGTACAAACGTGTATGAATTAGAAGAAACTCGAGAGGTATGTCAGGACAGAGCAGTATGACCCCTCCGGGGAAAGGCGTAATGGTTAGTTAAGGCGTAATTAAATAAAATAATCAATTAGTATTAATTAATACAATAATTTATTGTTCGTAATTATATAATCATTTAAATTAATTGGACGTTATATATGCCAATAAGTAGGTTAGGTTGGTCAAAGTGTGTCAGGGTCGAGATCATCTCCGCACTTCTCTATCTGGTGAATGATGCGGTCCATGTCCGCCTTGCTGGCCGGAGGATGGCAAGTCACCACCATTCGGAAGAAATTCTTGAGTCCTTTGGCCTCCATGGGAGTGTAGCCGATCATGAGATTTCCCGATACTACCATCGTTGCTTTCATCTTTGGAATAATCTGAATAGTAATGAAAAAGTTATATAAATATTCGCCATTCTGTCGGGGAGAACTCGTCTTATGAATATTCCAACCGTGTCCACGTCGGAAACAACATTCGCACTTTAGGTACTATTCGAGATAAATATTAACAAATGTAAAGTAAAACTCCTAAAGTAACACCTTTCGCAATCACCACTTGAATGCATGTAACATCCCCTTTTGCCTATTTTTGGAAAACACGTAAAATATACACAATGAATAATAAACAAAAATACAGATATTTCTAGATTGCAAATGAAATTAAAAATGTTGCAAAGCCTGTTTTACTGCTCTCTAATATCCCGATTCATTCCAAGTGGAACATTTAAAAAAAAACTTATAACACATTTCAATTATTTCCCGCGGGTAATATTGTTGGCGTGATTTTTTTTAAAACTGGTAAATTTAGAAATGAACCTCCTTACCACGTGCATTTTGTCCCACCATTCCTGATTCCTCTCCTTGTTTCTCATAAACGGAGGAACGTACCAGAAGCACACGTTGGTGCATTGCGTGTATTTTGTCACCAGTTCGAATCCCAGTTTCAATAAAATTTCGTCTTTGAAATAATGAGCCATTTCCTTAGCATTGTCCACCAGCCGCCCCAACCCACTCTCCCCTCGAGCCTTCCACATCAGCCAGAGTTTGAATGCGTCCACCTAGAAGACTGCTAAATATAGTGGCTATAAAAATATTGAATTCTGCACTCTTTGTTCGGCGAATAATGCTTTTAATATAATTTTTATTTAATGCATTATACTTCGGATGAATTTCCCATACGTAATGTATGGATTGTTGTACGTATCTTATCAGAGTTTAAGCAATTGTTTTTAATTGGAAATTATATTGCTGCGAGTCATGCATTTACCTAAACTTATTTAACTTTAGTTGGTATCGGAATAAAGTCGTTGGAATCCCTTGACCTACTCGTACTTTTGGTTAGATTGAGAGGCTACCGAGAATTAGACCAATAAATGTAAATTTTGTTGTGTTTATTTATGATATTACCTAAATCATATGATAATAAGTGTGAAATTGTATTATACCTTTCTACCACATTGAACGCTCTTGTCCCCTGTGTCGTAAGACACGTCATAGAACTTGTCTTGCATGAAGAGATAGTTGGCCGCAGCCGAGTTGGAGGCGTGCAGTAACTCCTTGTGGTTCACCAAGAAAAGAGAGCATTGCAGCGGCGCGCCCAGCATCTTGTGTGGGTTCCACGAGATGGAGTCCGCCCTACAAATATCATTCCAAAAACGTAAATGATTAATTGATAATTCCAGCTTTTTTATTATAGTCTTAGGATTTTATATTTTGAATTCAAATAAGCCGTACGATCTTAGTAGAATTAGTAGGTTTTTTTAAGCGTCAGTGTTTACAAATAGATTAACTGAAATTTATTTTGGAAAAACAATTTAATTTAATATTTTACCTTTCAATACCTCGTAACACCTTTTTATATTTATGTGAAAAGATTAAACTTCCTCCCAAGCAAGCCTGGAAAATAAAATAATATTGATGTTATTTTATTTGTACAATTTCGTTTTGGTGTAGGTTCGACCATAATTATATGTTTAAAAAAATACTGCTAAATAGTAGCAAGTTTATTTACGTCACAAGACTTGATGATACATACGTCGACATGCATCCATATCCCAAACTCCCTACAAATATCGGCGATGTCTTCAAGCGGGTCGAAGGCTCCGAGCACGGTGGTGCCAGCCGTGGCGTTGACGATCAACGGGCGGGCACCGAGCTCGACACTGTTCAAGATGGCTAGCTTGAGTTCTTCTGGGATCATACGACCTCTGGAATCCGTGCGGACCTTCACAAGGTTGTTGGTTCCGAGCCCCAGCCAGTGAGCTGCTTTTACCATAGAATAATGGCTCTATAAAACAAACAACCGTTATTTGATTAAAAAAGAAACTTTGCAAAGTACTTGTAAATAAATAGTCGTGTGAACGAAATGATTAGAATTGAGAGGCACAAAAGTTTGCACAATACTCAGCAGAGGATTATAGTCGCAACGCAAATATAGGGTTTTTCAATAGGGACGCTCAAACTTTGATAGCTTATAGCGTCCATTTTAGTAAAGCAATAGCTGTCAAATTTGACAAGAATATTTATTTAGTCTTAATATTTCACCATGTAATTCTACACGATTCAATAATGCGTTGAAATTGTTTAAATTTATTATCAAAATCAGTGCTCTGTTCGCCACGTTCCACGTTCCGTGCGTTGGGTCCAATTTATGGCATTCATGGGCGCCCTGCAGAGTCCACAATACATCGTTTAATGCATAAATTTGAGACAACCGGGTCGATGGTAGATGAAACAGTGCCTACGCGTCAAAGAAACGCAAGATCGTTGCAGAATATTGTTGCCGTTCGGGACAGTGTGCGGGAAGACCCCAGATAGTCCATTCCACGTGCGCAAAAGTTGGGTCTTTCAGCGACATCAACTTGGCGGATTTTGCGTCGAGACTAGGGTTTTCATCCGTACAAAGGTCAATTGACCCAAGAGCTAAAGCCCAACGACCAAAGAGAGCGCCGATTTCAAAGTTCGAGCGCTCTTAATGAAAAACCCTTTTACTACTCTGTAACATTAACCCGTCCGGTGGTATGACAGTACCGGTACGGTTGCTCCTACAAATATATATATATTTTTTATCGAGTACCTTGGCATCTGTGAACCATATGTCACATTGTTCGAAGTTTTTAGCAATGTAACTACCAAATAATACCGGCGGAGTAATTCATATTTTAAACATTTCGTGACGTCATCATTCTCATGTTGCTTGCCAGCCTTTTAATGTCAGGTTGCAATTTATGGGTATTTTAACAATAATAATAAAGATCCATGTGAAATCTAAAATCTATGTGAAAAGACAGAAGATTTTTTGATGTCTTATTTATCTTGACATAATCCCAATTGTGGTAAATAAATGAATGATCTCTTCTGAGAGACTGATGGTTGACTATTAATGAAAAAACATTTATTTTTTTCTCTCGTAAGTAAAAATGTATTTTAAATTCGTATTTTATGGTTTGAAATTGAATTCTTTTCATTTTGATGAGTTCAAAAAAGTCACTGCCGGACAGGTAAATGGGGTACACCCTACGCACTCACGTCTTGAGACGTAAAGACGGTCAGCCTGGGTAGGGCGGCCACGCCCTCCGCCTTGACGCAGGGGAAGGCCCTGTAGCGGGCCAGCACCACGGCGTACATGTTGGACACGCTGCCCCCGGGACAGAAGATGCCGTCCGCCTCCTTGAAGCCGAACAGCTCGGCCGAGCGGGAGATCACGGCTTGCTCGGCTAAGGTGAAAGCCGGAGCCACCTCAAATGTATACCTGCGCAAAATTAAGTTTCAGCTGATATACACTATCTATTCATATATAGACTGAGCAGTACAAAAATACAGAGACAATGGTTAATTCCTTTTTAAGTTTCAATCCTTGGGGTTGGGGCCTTTTTAATGAGGTAATTCCGTTGCTTTCCACATTTGTAAACAACAGGTCGTTTAAACCCAATGACTGTAGGGCAGTGTTTCCTAAAGTGGTCTATATTGACCCTCAAGGATCGATTTCGACTTGTAAGGGATCCACACTAATGAAAAAAAAATTTGGGGGTCGTTTATTAAACGAGACATTTTAAAAAAAAATTGACGCTTATCAAAATTGACCCTTTTTAAGAGTGACAATTTTAATTTTATCTTTTTGACCGTGAACTCTTGTCAGTGACACTTTTTAAGAGTCACATTTAAAGAGTCACTTTTTAAAATTAACACTTTTTAACAGTGACATTAAAAATGACACCAATTAAACGAGACGCTTTTAATTTTATCTTTTTGACCGCGCACTATAAGTCAGTGACACTTTTTAACAGTAACATTACAAGAGGCATTTTTGAAAATTGACGTTAACACTTTTTAAAACTGACACTTATATTTTTAACTTTTAGACCGTGCTCTTTATGTCAGTGACACTTTTGAAGAGTAACATTAAAAGAGGCACACTTTTTAAAAGTGACACTCTTAATTTTATCTTTTTGACCGTGCACTTTATGTCAGTGACACTTTTTGACAGTGACATTCAAAGAGACACTTATCCATGAGAAAACTTTCGCTTCCCGCAAATGTAATGATCCACCTCACAGATAGTACCTATGTATGTATTTAGGTAATACCTACTCTCTAATTACAGACATAAATTCCATAATTATTTGTATATTTCATAAAATTTACCCTCCCATTAAAACGTTGATTTTTTGTGTTTTTATTTTAAGTTAAAAATTACGGATTTGCTTTTTGTTTCATTTATAACGATTCAATTCACAACTATAAAACTTAACATAGGTACATTTTATTATAAAGATTTCTTTTCAATGTAAGACGACTTGGCCAAGAGAACGCGGGGTGGCTTAAACTGCCAACAGCATTCTACGTACCTACCGCACGCAACGAAAAGTAAAAATATTGTAGTATACTTAATTATTGATATGTCAACTTAAAGGCGGGCCACACTGTGATAAACAAGCTCTCAACCGGTGGTTTAAATCTGTGTGGATACTGGTTTGAAACCAAAATTTGTATACTGAATGCGTTTGGATCAACAGTTGTAAACACGACAAACACGCATTCCACAGTTGAAAACACGACAAACACGCATTCCACATGTTTAGGCGGTTTGATTCCACCAGTCAAGGTCAGTTGCGTAGCGGCGTCGCACGGTGTTTCAAATTTTAATATTACGAGCTACTTTTCATTATTCTGTAAAATTACTATTTTGAAAAATTTATTCTTATAAAATGTATATGTCTGTTGACTTCTACGATAGAAACACATACTCGTATATCTGTCTATCTCTCTGTCTTTACATAAAGTAGGTATTTGAATAGCGTATTTCGTAAGATTTTTTTTTAATATGAGACCGTAAAAGGCCCCTTGCAGCTCGAGCTTGATTATAAAGATAGAAATAGAAGTATTTTTTTTAATTTTGAATATTAAATTCATAGGTATTTATCAATCGGTTAGCGGCGAAACAATACGACTGAACCGGTTTTGTTGTAGCATGCAATTAGGTAGGTAATTTAGGGGTTGAAATTTCAACAAATCGGCCTCAAATTTATTGTGTGAACTGGATGACTAATACTCTTCCCTAAACACTTATAATTAGCCATTTCCATGTCATTGGGTTTTTACCAAAATTAGCTCGTAATATCGCACCCTGAAACACCGTGCATCGGTGGAGTGCGGACGTATACGAAAATAGTGTCTATGGTGGAGAGTTGGTTTTAAACCAAGTGTGGACGCTAAACCAACCGCGGGCTCCACAGCTCCCACCAAGGTCACCCTTGTGGAGAGCTTGTTTACCACAGTGTGGCCCGCCTTTTAGACTGACTTGCACCAGCATGAAGGTGTGTGTTTTTTATGTTTATTTTATTTATCACTCTATCTATAGCGCTTTTATTTATCACTCTATCTATAGTTGCATAAATATAAATTTGTACCTTTAAATTTATTTCATATCACCATTATTTTTTTAAATATCTGCCTCAGAATAAAAAGTATGTCATCTTGAGCACCATTCCCCTATAGCTAATCTATCGCCATTTTATTGTCAAGTGAATTCTACACCAGACCAATGACAGTCACACTGCCATGCCATCGCCACACTTCGCTCGGCGAACTCCTCGGCACTAGGAAGATTAGTTGAGCCAAAGCGTTGCCCTAGTAGTCTAGTACACATTTCGGGGATCGAGCGTTTGCTCAGCTTGGAACAATCTTCCTTCACACCTTAGATGCATAAATAATCCGACAGAATAAGCTGAAAACCCATATTTTTCATAGTTCATACCCAATTTAAAACCTGCATATTTTGTTCTATTACACTTTCTAGTCGATCGCGAATATCAATCTGATGCAGCGTTCACATTTAGATTTAAAACACGTCTTAATGCGCCTTTGAGGTGATTACATCTCAAAAACGGCGCTTTAAAAGTTAGCATATTATTATTATTACTATCGCCGGAAATCGAACCTGGGACCTTCGGTGTGGCTGTCATAGCTCTTGTCACTATGTCACTAAGGTCGTCAGTTAATATAGTAGATAAAATCCTGATATCTCAATATCGACCTTCTGTAAAATAAACAAGTGTCGACGCTTTCATAAAATATGTTTTATATACCATACTTGTATAATATGTAGGGTAGGAGGCTGAGCACTAATTAATATAAAAAAATAATTGGTACCTAGCCCATGTTATTAAAACACCGAGATAGTGTTATCTCGTCTTATCAATAATGAAATATTATATTATGATCAAAATGATCAGTGATGGCGTCATGTAGTCATATATTTTTTTAAAGAAGATGTCAATGAACTCTCGAAACCGGTCGAAAACACAAACATCAGTGGATTTCAACTAAATATACATTTGAAAAAATATATTTTACAAAAAAAAAAAAAAAATTATTTATAAAAAAGAGATTTTTTTACAATTGAAAATTTGATAATAAAAAATTCGTATAAAGTCACAAAGAGTGTCCATTATGGAAATGATTGCCATGGTATACAATTTTTCTACTTTTCTGTGAGATATAGAACCTCTAACTAACTAACAATGTGGAAAGCAACGGGAAACTACCACATTAAAGGCCTAAGTGGCATCCCAAGAACCAGCAAAAATACACTTTGCTGCAAACCAATCCCTTGGGATTGAAACTAGTGAAGAAGAACTAATTAACCATCACTCCGTTTCCCCGGAGGGGTAGGCAGAGACACTGGACCGCCATACCGTTCTGTCATTCATACATCGTAACATGCACGCTCGTCGATTTTTCCGACTTTCATATAGAAGTGAGAAGAGGGTCAATGATCGTTTACTCCTTGCTACTCGTATAATAGTTCGCTCTAACTTACTGACTCGTGTTGAGGGCTTCGGTCATCCAGGAGCCGGCGAGGGCGTAGCTGTCCACTCCGCCGTAGAGCTGGTTGTGGAAGTGGGGGTGTCCAGTTTTGACACTATATTTGACAACATTCCTGCAGATCTCTTGCAGCACCTTGTCTGATGTTGGCTCCACTGAAGCGTCGAGGGACAGGTTCAAAATGTCCTAAAAAGTCAGGTCCAATAAGCAGAATAAGATACTTTCGAAAATATACATAATTTTTTTGCATTTTTTAAATTAAATCGTTGGATTTTATGGTTATGTATGAGTCAAATGATAATGTACGTAACCATATCCACGAGAACGCTAATAAACGCTTAATTGAGTAATCTATCTAAGTTTTTTCAATGTGTGAGGATTTTTTTTATAGGTAGGTAGGTACATCATTTCAGCAATGAGTACAAATCTAGTTCATTTGTTATTGATTGGTTTCTGCACAGCCCTGTGTACCTACCTACCCGCATTCATTTGATATTCTTGCCAATTAGCAAGTTCAGTGACTATAATAGGCACCTACCTAACACTGCATTTGATAACGGGAACCAAACGATCAATAGTTAAACGTACGCAAGATAAATAATAATCGAAGAATACATTTAAAATGTACTTTTCATTAACATACGAGGTGTGGCAATTAAATTCAGAGAATTTAGTTGTAGCGTGCGAACTGGCAACACTGCATGACTGGCGCGCATGCGCCTGGTTAGATTAGTCTTTCCACTCAGTCGCAGTAAAGATTTCATGGTTTCATGGAAATTTCACCGTGATAACGCGCTGGTTCATTCCTCCTTGATTTTGAGGGAATATTTGGCGAAAAAAAGTATCCCAACGTTACCGCATCCACCCTACAGCCCTGACTTGGCCTCCTGTGACTTCTTCTTCTTTCCTAAAATGAAGTGTCACCTCAAAGGAACCCATCATGGCAGTGTGGAGGCCGTCCAGGAGGCTGCGACCGTCGTCTTGAAAGGCCTAACTTTAGAGGACTATCAAGGCTACTTCCAATCATGAGAGAAACGTTGAAAACGTTCTAAGTTAGGAAAGGACTACTGCGAAGGCCGTTAAAAAAATTTGGTTGCTAACTTTATTTGCCTGTGTTTTATTTACCAATTCTCGGAATTTAATTGCCACACCTCGTATATGCGTTTTAAGGGGTTACAGCACCCCGAGATTTTTTAAAAACAAAACACAATAAAAATTGGGTAGATAAATTGTTTATACTCTTGAGAATATTTTAAACGTTCAACAATTTCAAAATTCAAATTATTTCGGGCGTGTATCACGAAAGCAAAAGCCTTTGGAACTTTGGAATCATACAATCCTTAAAATTATATTTCTGCAGTTGTCCAAAAAGTAAACGAACCTTATACCTACGATAGATTAACTGATACCGATTTGTTAGAATGCTGTTTAGAAAGATACACCCAGAATAACAATGAAATTGTCGCTGTCATTTGGTCTATGGTTCCAAAAGTGCATTACAGCGGCGCAAAAATTGTTTGGATTTGCAGCTTGAATGACGGATATACTAGTGTATTACAAATAATGCAATTATTAAACCTTGTAACTGCCTCCAACGCGCTGCAGTTTGCCAAAAACTTAGATTCTCATAATAATAGTCATATAACCAACACATGAGCCCAACAAAAATAGTCAAAAGGAGTCAAAGGACACCACAGTATCAATGGAAGACCTCATGTACGGTCCAGGAATTGCAAATTGAAGGTAATAAAAAAAGTTTGGTTTTAAGGCCCAGATGCCGTACTTTTTTCTCTCACGCATTTTTCTCGAAACTACTTTTTTCAAACTAGTCGTCACATTGTATTAA